>JAOTQR010114506.1:0-118379 GCA_025774065.1 Solanum ossicruentum | reverse complement strand
TAAGACATGCATTGGACCTTCAATTCCTCAAGAAACCATAACTAGACATTTTATCAAACACTTAGAGGGTGTGTAGTGCTAGTGTAATACCATGCAATTCAAGAATGAAATCATGCAAGAAATTTCCATGTAAAACCTTCAATAGATACTTGGTAACACCCTTAAGAAATATACATAAAAGCCCTTCATCAAATCGTACATTATATCTTAGATTCATAGCTCAAAACATAGTAAATCAGTCACATTTTCATAAGCCCTACATAGTATGCAGTGCTTTTCATAATAATTAATTTCCATAAGTAAATCATCTTTAAATCATGCAAACTAGGGTAAAAAGGAGGCTTGGGCATCATGGGTAAAAGGAACTGATAAAAGAAACCCACATACCTTAACTTTGGAGATGAATTTAATGAGAATTGGAGAAGGAGACTTGAAGCTTTGTTGAATTCCTTAAGATCTAGAGAGGGTTTTTGCTCTTGAATCTTGAGTGAACTATAAACCTAAGTGTTTGAGTGAGTATTGGGAATGCTTTGAATAAGATGAGGGTGAAAAATGGCTAAGCATAGGTATTTTTACTTGTGGAAAGGTTTGTGCGCAAGACTTAAAAGTCTTGGACCAAACTTGAAAAACAGGATGAAAATAATACTGTGGTGCATCACGCCACTGATGCACATAGACACTATTTCCGAGCTCACTTTGAAGTTTCGAATTTTGCTACGGTTGCTTTAAAATCAGGGTTAGACCCTTTTCCCACTAAATTTGACCCCTTGAACAAGAATATGAAGTCTAATTTTCAATATCACTCATGGATTTTGAGATATATGGAAATCACAATTCCGGGCACTTCAAAGGCACATTTTCGGGCACTTTATGGGGTCATTTCAATATCTCCCCCTTGGGAAGATTCTTCCCTGAATGTCAAAGAGACATATATAAGAAGAGTAGTCGATAAGAAATCAGCCCCAATAAGAATGCTATAATACACTTAAACACCATTTTCAAATTCTCAACATACGTGTAAAGAAATCATTATGAACTTTTCAACATCAACATGAATGCACACAATGACATTGGGGTGAAACAGAAAGCTTGGAATCATGAAAGAACTGGATGTATCATCATAAGATTTAATAGAATGAAAATGGTATAGATATTACTTTTCCATGCCTGCTCCGGCTCACCGAACAACACTTCCAACTTGATGATTCTCGCAAAGGGCCTTGACGAAGACTACACCCTTATAAATCAAACTTTACTCATATCCACCCAAATTCTCCATTGGACCTTCTCATAAGTCAACTCATCCTCCACAACGTCAACAACCTCAAAGAGTCCTATATCAGTTGAATCACCAACACATCTCCTCAACCTAGATGCATAAAGAATTGGATGAACCATATCGATATCCCAAGGCAATTACCATTCGTATACAACCTCACTAATCTTCTTTAACACTCTATGAAGACTTCCAACCATAAACTAAATCAATGGAAGATGATCATTCCAACTACTCATGAACACCCTTACACAAGCCCTAAGCATATCCTCAAGTAATCTCACCAACTCGTAAATGTAAATTCAGTATACTTTTCGGCACCATAAGTAGTCTTAACTGGTAAAAAATGAACCAATTTCATCACCCTATCAACCATACCCCAAATAGAATCAAAACCCTTTCTAATCTCGGGGAAATCCAACCACAAAACCCATGTTAATCAACTCCTACTTCCATGTAGGAATCTCTATGTTCTAGGTTAGGCCACCCAACCTTTGATGTTCAGCTTAACTTGTTGAAAACTATGACAGCTAGAGACAAATTTGGTGATGCACTTCTTCATGCCTCCCTACCAATACACATCTGTCACATCTCTATACATTTGGTAGAACCAGGGTGAATAGAGTAAGAAGAATTATGGGCTTCATCAAGGATCTTTTCTGCCAAGACATCAACACAAGGTACACACAACCTACTTTATTACCTAAGGTCACCATCTCCCTCTTGGGAGAATACCTCCACCTTGCCCTCTTTCACTGATTTCTTCAATTCTAACAAGGAGGGATCAAGATCTTGCTTTGTTCTCACCTCATCAACCAATGAACATTTAGAACCATCAATAACAATAACACCACCATTGACAACTTCTTTCAATCTAACACCTAATCTAGTCTACAAGTGAACCCACCTAGTCACCTCCATGCTACCACCATCAACATGGACAAGGCTAACCATAGACACCCTACTCAAAGCATCCGCCACAACATTACTCTTACCGGAATGATAATGCACACTCATGTCATAATCCTTAAGAAGTTCTAACCACCTCTTTTGTCGCAAGATAAGATTCCAATAGGGTGAACACATATTAGAAACTCTAGTGAATGGTAACCATACCAACATGCACCCCATTCAACCAACAAAAACAAATTTTAAAAGGGAAAGCCCTGGTGACCAACTCAAGGTCATAGATATGATAATCCTTCTCATGTATATCAAATTATCTAAAAGCATAAACTTCCACCTAACCATCTTGCATCAACACACAACCCAAACCATCCGGGTGACATCACACTACATGACAAACCTTTCCAACCCTTTCGGTAGACACAAGATAGGATCTTTCTTTTGGATCAACTTAGTCATGGGAGAAGCAATAGAAGAGAACCTATTTATTCACAAACCCCTAGTGCTGACCCGCTAAGTCCAAGGAACTCCTAATATTCAAGGAAGTCAAAGGTCTAGGTCAATTTCTATTCAGATACATCTCCTTAAGATCAATCTTAATACTATCCCATGATACCACATGACCTAGGGAGGTAACCTCTTTTAACCATTATTCACATTTCACATACTTCGTATTCAACTCCTCTTACCCCAAGATTGCAACACTACTCCCAAATGGTTCAGAAGTCCTAAATAAATCCATACTTCATAATTAGGGACCACCACAAGCATAACAAGGTAGGGACTAAAGACCCAATTCATGAAACCATAACTATAGCTAGTGCATAAGCCAACCAACAACTCCAACATACTCAAAAGGCTCAATCCTAATCCGAAAAGACACTTTAGGATATCACCTACCCTTATTATCACTTGGGAACAAAACTCGAACCAAAGATCAAGCTTAGACAAGTGACTAACCCATCGTAGTTGACTTAATAGATCAACCATTTTTAACTATCAAGTTACAACCTTACGGGTTCTACCATAAAAGGAGACACAATATGCAAGTAGCCAAACTATCTCATTAACTCTAATCCAACAAACTAAGTTCAACCAAAAATCATAAGACAAGAGCCCATGCAATAAGAACATAGGGGCAACCCTTAGAGACCAATTATTCCTTAAGATAAGAGATGGAAGTACCCTTTTTCATCCACCTTACAAGTCTCTACTCCAGGACGGATTCACTAGGGAATTAGAATTTAACTCTATGAGCCCTACATCAAGGGAGACACAACATGCATGCAACTAATGCACCCCCAGTATAACATCAAGGTCCACCACAACAATTCCAACAAGTCACAAGTCAAGACCTAATGCAATATGATCATGGGATAACACCCATGAACTTTCAAACAATAATAGGATCACCAGTAAGATAGACACCAAAGAGAGTTTGAGACACACATGAAACCCACTAGCAACAAAAGGAATAATGAAAAAAATAGTGACACATCGGGCCCATCAATGCAAACACATCAAAGCCAAAGGAAATTCAACATACCGGTAACAACATCAGGCCCCTCATCTCCTCCTTGAGCCTTTTGATCAACATCACCACCTTTACCCTTGTCTTGAGCATAAAGGCAATCTAAAATTTTGTGGCCCATCTTACCACACCCAGAGCATGCACCCATGTTCCTCCTACAAGCACCACCATATTTTCTCCCATATTTTGGGCATTTAGGATGAGTCACCCGCCATAGCCCCTTTTACTCCTATTGTGTTTACGAGGGCAATCCTTTACCTTATGACCCAACTCTCTACAATCATAACAAGTGTCAGTACCTCTCAAGCATGGACCATCATGGCACCTACCATATTTTGGGCACCTAACATAAGGCACCACATCACCACCACCTCTATATTTCAAACTTTGGAACTTACCCCAACACGGGCCCTCTTGGCCTTACGACCCCTCCTCTTACCATTAGATTTCTCGGGGGTACCCACTTGTTGCCCGAGGTGAGTTGCCAATTTTATCGCTATTATGGCCATCTCCCATAGAGCATAGCGAATCTCCACATTAATGACATCAAGATCCTGAGTAGTTTGAGACATATACTAAAATGTAATGGTTAGGGATTAGCAATAAACCCTAGGGGACCTACCTCTATCGCACGACATAGATCATGAATAAGTGAAACATTTCCTAGAATGCCTCATAACCTCTAATTCATAGTGGTGGTACGCTATACAACTATGAATAAAATGCTAATTGACATGGTGTGTTGGACGTTGAGGATCTAACAACCTAGTGCTCTTATACCAAGTTTGTCACGACCTTAGCCTAGTGCATAGATGTAACCGGTGAATGGGGAACCCAAAGGAACACCAAGTAAGCCTCATAGCATATCATTACATATCCTTGGTCACGAATGCAATAAAATGAGAATAAAACATTAGAAGCAAGGGTAAAGGGACTAAGGGAAACTTCCATATTGTAAACAACAAGAGTCAACAGAGTCAAGGCTCATAGCATAGATAAAGAACATGTACAACAACATCTCTACTACATAAAATAAGAGCGGAGACCAAGACAAAAAACCTGACTCACCCTCATATTAATGACAATATGTAACCCAAACATACAAGACACAGTCTAAACATAAGCTTGAGAGAAGATAGATATTGTCCCCGGACTTGAGGACTTACCATAAGATATCTTGAACAATCTGCCTAGCCATGAGGAGAAACGATGGGAGCCTGGGTTACTATATGGTGATACCATGTAGGCATAGAGTATGCGTTAGTACATTTGAATGTACTAAGTATGTGGGATGCAATGTAACAAGAGATAGGCATCATAAGAAAAATGGATTATCATAAGTAATGGATAACATAATAACAATATGGCGTGTATGAATGATGCTTGAAGTACAAACATGCTTTCATAGAGCATAAGACATGTGTAGGAAGTGAGAATTCTTAGTGCAATCTAAGGCCTACCACATCCTTGAAGAGGTGCATGAGGTACAAACCCCTTCATGAGGTTGACGGAGTACAAACTTCTCCCCCCCCCCAACGGGTTGATGGACACAAACCCATTAACATGGTTGATGGAGTACAAACTTCCCAATAGGTTGATGGAGTACAAACCCCTCTGCAAGGTTGATGAGTACCAACCTCTAACAAGGTTAGCTAGGCCTGGCAACCCCCGAGCTAGGGTATAAAGGTACCAACCCCTCCATAGGTTACCCGGGCCTATAATCCCCTAAGCTAGGGTTGGTTATCCCCAACACTATAGAAATAGTATTGTACAAATATGCACATTTCTCCCATTATTTTATAGTCATTTTAGCTATACATTCCTCTCATCATCATACAATTATCATATTCATACACCCCTTTCATCATCATATAGTCATCATATACATACATCAATTTCATCATCATACCATCATCATTTCATCATCACTTCATAATCATTTCACCATCATATAGTCACTTAACTCATAAGACATGTATGGGACCTTCAATTCCTCAAGAAATTATAACATGATATTTTATCAAACACTTAGAGGGTGAGTAGTGCTAGTGTAAAACCCTGCAATTCAAGAGTGAAATCATGTAAGAAAATTCCATCTAAGACCTTCAATAGATACTTGGTAACACCCTCAAGCAATATATATCATAACCTTTCATCAAATCTTATAATAGATCTTAGATTCATAGCTCAAAACATAGTAAAAGAGACACAATTTTATAAGCCCAACATAGTCTGCAGTGATTTTCATAATAAATGAGTCATATGAGTAACTCATCTTTAAATCATGCAATTAGGGTAAAAAGGAGGCTTGGGCATCATGGGTGAAAGGAACCCATAACAAAAACTCACATACCTTAACTTTGGAGATGAACTTGATGATGATTGGAGGAGGAGACTTGAAGTTTGGTTGAATTCCTTAAGATTCGAAGAGGGTTTTCACACTTGAATCTTGAGAGAAATATAAGTCTAAGTGTTTGAGTGAGTATTGGGGAATGTTTTGAATGATGTGAGGGTGAAAAATGGTTGAGTATAGGTTTTTTCACATGTGGGAAGCCTACGCCTAAGATTTCAAATTCTTGGAAAGAACTTGAAAATAGGATGAAAATGACACTATGGCGCGTCGTGCCACCAACACGCATACAACTATTTCCGAGCTCACTTTGAAATTTTGGATTTTACTACAGTTGCTCTAAAAATCAGGGTAAGACCCTTTTCCCCCTAAAGTTGACCCCTTGAGCAAGAATATGAAGTTGAATTTTTGATATCACACATGAATTTTGAGATATATGAAAAGTATGATTCTGGGCACTCCCGAGGCACATTTTCGGGCAATTTTTGGGGTCATTTCATTACCGATGATGGGTAATCATCGGGATTCGAAGTTGTAGCTCACTTCATCTTACTCATTTTAGTTTAGTTCTCTTCCCACATATATATGGTATATTATGCAAGTTGATTGATTTACAAGCATGTCTAATTACAAGCATTGATCATGCATACAGATTGAGATTATTTTTATCCATTGCTCATGATTATGCATTTTGAATATATTGGTTGGCTTTTTGTTGCATTGCACCCAGTATACTTAGTACATCCAAATGTACTAACACATAGTCTATACATACATGATATTAACATGTAGGGATCAGAATACTTTTTCATCATCCTCCACGTGACTAGATTGATACTTCGGAGAAAAGCATTCGTGAGTCCTCAAGTCCGAGGATGCTATCTATGTTACTCATTCTATGGTCAGACTTCTTTATGTTGAATACTTATTTCTATGAGGGTGAGCCAAGGAAGTGTCTAGGCCCCCACCCCATTCCAGTTTAGAGGTGTTGTTGGATACTGTACTATGTATGTTATGTTATGAGCTTGACTCTTTATGTTTTAATGAATATCAAGGACTTCCCTAAGTCTCGCTTCCCTTGCTATTTATATCTTGTGATGCTTATTTTTTCTACGACCGAAGAAGTGTGAATGATATGCTAAGAGGCTGATTTGGAGTCCCTTCGAGCTCTGCATATGTCGTGTCATGTCTACACCCTAGGCTTGGGTCGTGACAATAACTTAAAATCATCAATAAAATACAACACATACATCAATTGAATTTAATAAATTAAAATAATAAAAACCTACATTTAAAGTAAGCTTAATTTCATGGAAAATTGCTTGAAAAGATTTGGGCCTCCTTGATGAGACAGAACAAAGGATCAAAACCCACATACTTGATAATGCAGAAGTTCTAAGAAGAAATTTGAAGGAGAAGGAGTCTTCCTTGAATCCCAAGTGTAATTCCCACTAGTTCTCTTGAGAGAGTCTTGAGAGGATTTTCAAATGTGAGGGATAAATTTGATTTTTAAGAATAGGGTTTAGGTCTTTGGGAAGTCCTTAGATAGCATATAAAGTCATAAAAAACCCTTAGGAGAAGCCACAATTACATAAAAAAAAACATTAATGAAGCAAAATTAATATTCCTTGCCAGGGTCTGTGAGAAAGTCTCACGGTCCGTACAAGGGTTCACAGATGGTGAAACCCACCTGTATAACCATACTTAGCCAACTTCAGAAAACACTACACAGAAGGGTTTACGAAAACAAGCATAACGTCTTCACACGAACTCCAAATGAGGTGGAATGAAGGGCATTGGAAAGCTAATTCAAAGACCTATATTTTGATAGGTAGTGGACTACATAGCTCCTTTTGGTCCAAGAGATACACTCCTTTAAAGTTGACCCTTCTATTGGTTCTTGTGAAGAGCTTAGCCAATGGAATTCCTTTGAACTTGGCTTGATGTTAAATACCCATGATGGTCTTAAAAAACAAAAATAAGATTGAATTAAAAGATTGAAAGTGATCTTAGCTTGAGCTTAAAGATTCAATACTTAGAAAAACTCAACGAAATTACTCTCATAGAAGGCCACACGGGTCATATTCTTGGTCGTGGCACTACACGTGGTCCCAAAATTGTGGGATTTCAAGCCAAAGCAACCCACGACCCACTATATGGACTGTGAAGTTTCACAAGGACTGTAAGGGATCCAACTGTAGTGTGCCTTAGTTTTAAACAACACTCTTTAGGGTCAAACACCCTCCCTAGGCCAAGGGCCACTCCATGGAAGCTCCACACAATCTGTAGAGCCAAACACGGACCGTATAGGCTACCATGGGGCATCACCTTGGTCCAAAACTTTTGGAAACCAAAATTTTAAGCTCCAATAAAGTTGTATGAAATTTGATTCCTTACATTTGGGTTCCCATTCACCATGTTATCGTGACAAGATTAATATCAGAGAACTAGGTTTGTAAATGATCCTCAAAGTCCAACTTGTCGATCAAGTAAATTCTTGTTCATGGGTGTGAAGTGCACCATGCCTATGAATGAGAGACTATGATGTCATTCTAGGAATTGTCCGCCTTCTTTATGTCTTATGTCATGCTTTGGACTATATATTATGGTTTCCTTATCCTGACGATGCCCTTGCTACATTACAGGAGACCCTCCAAGAAGAGCTTGCTTGCAAAGATGAACCCCGGCTAATCAAGACCAAGTTCCAGAAGGGCCTACAGTAGAGCCTATCTCTAGTAGTAAATTCTATATGGTTTTCTCTATGCTTTTACAAGTGGTGACTTCTCAAACTAGGTAGGATAATCTTCCTCCTCGTGATCCCACTCTGGAATCAGGGTGAGAGATTTTACTTAGATGAACGCTCCGGAGTTTTATGGGTCAAATGCTGGTGCAGATGCTCAAGAGTTTATTGATTAGCTTAAGGTATTGACTGTTATGGGTGTCACTTTGAGGTGAAAGTTGAGTTGGATACTTATCAATTGAAAGAGGTAGCTCAAGTGTGGTGCACTCAGTGGTTGATGAAAAGTGTTTGAGGTAATGCTATTAATTGTGAGAAATTCAAGTTTGCATTTCTAGACCATTTCTTCCTTCTTGAACTTAGGGAAGCCAAGACGAAAGAGTTTATCAACCTCAAGCAGGGTGGTATGAGTGTAAGGGACTATGATGACAAGGTCACAAAGCTCTCCAAGTATGCTTCTATGCTTGTGGCTAACCCAATGCAAGAATTAGAAGAATGCACAAGTTTATTTCTTGTATCACTTACTTGGTTGTGAAAGAATGTCATACAGCTATGGTTATTTGGGATATGGATATCTCTAGGCTCATGGTATATTCTAAATAGATTAAAGTATAAAAGCTCAAGAAGAATAGGGTGAATGATTCTAAGAGGGCTCGTTATGATTGTGGGTTCTCCAAATCCAAAGTTGGTAGTTATGGTCGCTTCCAATAGGGTCAAGGTTCTAATGCTCGATTTGCTAATGCCAGGGTGCCTTCTTCAAAGGCATTAGTTATTAGTGGTCCTTTGCTACACCAGTGTTACAAGTATGGAAGGAATCACAGAGTTGATTGTTAGAGAGACTTGGGTGCATGCTATGGGTGTGGTGATAAGAATCACAAGGTTGCTGATTGTCCTAACGATTCTCAGAAAGGACAAGGTAAAGTGGTTCAAGGTGGTCAAGGCCAGGAAAGAACTCTACAAGGTGTTGCCCTAAGAAACAACAAGTTTTATGTTTTGCATGCTTGTCAAGAAGTTGAGTAGACTCCAGATGATGTGATTGGTACGTTAAAAGTCTTTTATTTTGATTCTTATGCTTTTATTGATCCAGGTGAAAATTTATCTTTTATGACTCCTCTGTTTGCTATTAAGTTTAGTTTGAATCTTAAAATCTTGAGGGAGGATTTTTCAATCTATACTACCATGGATGAATCTATTATTGTCCATAGGTTTTATCGGGGTTGTCCCATTTCTGTGTCACATAAAGTATTCCCGTATGATTTTGTAGAACATGAGATGTTTGATTTTGATTTAATTCTTAGATTATATTGCTTTCATGCTTCATATGCCTCAATAGATTGCAGAACCACGAAAGTAGTGTTCTAATTTCTGGATGAGCGAATTCTTGTATGGGATAGTGACTCTGCTATTAAAGGTCCATTTGTTTCCTACCTTAAGGCCCGAAAGACTATTTCTAAAGGGTGTGTTTATCTTATTGTAAGGTCAAAGATGTGGAGTCTGAGTCACCTACTCTTGAATAAGTTTCGGTGGTGAACGAGTTTTCGGATGTGTTTCTAGAAGACTTGACCGATATTCTTCCCAAAAGGGAAGTAGACTTTGTCATGGATCTTCTATCAGATACTCAACCTATTCCTATTCCTCATCGTATTGAACCGACTGAGTTGAAGGAATTGAAAGATCAGTTGAAGGACTATTGCAGAAAGGCTTTATTTGGCTAAGTGTATCTCCATAGGGTGCTCCTGTGTTATTTGTAAGAAACAAAGATGGATCTCTTTAGATGTCTATTGATTATAGGAAATTAAATAAGGTGACCATCAAGAATAAGTATCCATTACCAAGGATGGGCGACTTGTTTGATCAACTTCAAGGAGCCACCCATTTCTCAAAGATTGACCTTCATTCCGATTATCATCAATTAAAGGTTAGGGAGTCTGACATTCCCAAAATGTCTTTTCAGATTAGATAGGGGTACATTGAATTTGTGGTGATGTCATTTGGTTTGACTAATACTCCAACCATGTTTATGGATCTTATGAATCGGGTGTTCAATACATTACTGATAGTTTTGTAGTTGTCTGCATAGATGATATCCTTATATATTCCTAGTAATGAGTGGGAACGGGAGCATATGGATCATTTGAGGTTGGTTCTTAAGAATTTTAGGGAGAAGAAATTGTATGCTAAGTTTAGAAAATCTGAGTTTTGGATAGGTGAGGTAGCTTTTCTTGGTCACATGGTATCAGGTGATGGTATTAAAGTTGACCCAATGAAGACTGAGGTCGTAATAAATTGGCCTAGACTATTGACCCCTTCGGATATTCAAAGTTTTCTTGTGTTGGCTTGTAATTATAGAAGATTTGTGGGAAGCTTTGATATGCCCAAATTTACACTATAAAAGGAATAGTAAAGCAGTCATTAATCAAACATAGAACACAACAAGAATTGAGGTCGATCCCATAGGGCATGAGATTAAATCTATTAGCAACCTTTTTCATATATAATATTTATTCCCAAAACAAATGTGCATAAAGTAAATTGTGGGTTTTGATGTTGCTAACTAAGTTACTAAAGTAAAGTAATGAAAAGGTGCAGTGGCTACTGGATTTCAAACACTTAATGAGAATCTAGGATTGTGTTCGACATAATGTCCAACAAGATAGACAAATTTATGTAGTAACCTCATTCATGATTATGTATACAAGATCAAACAAGTTATGTAACACCTAATTCACCTTTCGATCCTTCTTAGATGCATTTCATTCATCACCTTCTGGTCTCAGAATGTATACTTTTTAACCCTTGTCATGGTTCCCAGAATACTCTCACTTTTCGGTCTTAAGTATTTAGACTAGGTTAAAAACCCAAAATTTTTGTCATAGAATTCTTATCCTAATCACTACATTCCTTCCGGTCATGTCATGAATACAAGCATACCCTAACGCATTGACTCATTAAGGAGGAAGTCAAAGCGAAGAATACTACAACATATATGCAATCAATCCTTATATTTACTCCAAATTCATCTATCTTTGAGTTGTCATGGTTCCCACAACCCTAGTTGTAGGTTTAACCAAGCATATTGAAGATAAATAACCCACAACAATGTAAAGAAAGCATGATAAAAAATGTACTATTGATAAAGTGATGAATTCATGGATTGCAATCTCTAAGAGATGATTAAAATCCAAGAGTTTAATAAAAATAAACCCAAAATAGTGTTCTTTAGTCGTTCTGTGTTTCCGAGCAGTCAAAGATAAATAGAAATGGAATGAAAATAATGTGTATGTGTGTGTGTATCTATGAGAAAAAACCTAATCCAACTTAAAATAGGAAAATAGGTGTTGGCATGGCTACGGCAACTACACTGCCCATGAGGCTCCAAACGGACCATGGAACAACTTGTGAGTTAGTACTTGGTCTTTAACTAGCGTCATTTCCTCAAATGCACTGGTAGAGGTTGTGAGAGGGTTCACGGTCTATGGCCCTTGCCTTAATGATTTTTGCTGCTGTCCACTTTGTTCCTCCACATCACGACGCATATCACGATCTGTGGTTGGTCACACGGCCCATAGTAGGCTGCATGTCACTCCACTTACATGATTTTTACATTTTTCAATTATGATCCTTCAACTTCACATCAATGTTACGACATGTGACATGACCCAGGTCAATCCCCACGACCCATGGAAGGCACCGTGGGATGTGGCTTAATCTCTTTCATTCCAGCTCCTTTGCCATGCCTCCAACCATCATTTGTTATGCCAAGTGTGAGGCCATGGAGGGCCTTATGGTCTGTGGACTGACACACAAGTCTTGAAGGTACCTGTTGTCCTTCACTTGGTTCTATTCTTTACTTTATTTGCCTGGGCCAAGTCCAAGTGGCCTCTCACAATCCGTGTGATGCTACACGGGCCATAGGGGCCTCTATATAGTGAGACTTGAGCTCTTTTCTCACTCATTTTCTTGCACTTTTCCCATCACTGCATGCGTTAACCATTTCCCTGATAAACAACACAAACACACATCAAACCGAAAAATTTGGTTGAGAACGCACAAAAATTCTATGTTTAAAGCGTCATAAGAGTCGTATTTCCATTACGCATCAATGATGTCCCCAAGTTACACCTCCTTTTTAGAGGATAGTGCAGTCGCTATCAAGATATAGAACCTAACCAAGTTTAGGATTGATCACATAAGGAATACGTAGACTCAAGAAACTTCACCAATATGCAATTTGAATAATTAACCAACTTAATTCCCAAATGGGAGGGGGGGTTGCAATAATCAATGAGAAAAGTAAACTAACTAACTATCGGAAGAGAAAAATCAATAATGGAGAGCAACTAGGGTATATTGTTCCCATGATTTCCCAACTCAGTATCACCGGATAATCTAATTCTTGTGCAGTGTATAGCATGCAAGACAATAATTTAAGTTCACCAAGCCCTTTGCTCAAAGGTGAAAGGTGAATTTCACTATGCTACTTGACCCATCTCCATAGTGTGCATTACTAATCATAACCTATTAGTCCCACTACAACCTCCCCTTGGACTAGTTCGATTGATTAGATAAGAATACATCAATCAAATCTTGTTAATTAATCTTTTTTCTTATTCATTACTACATTGGTCAAGTTAGTGACACTAGGCGAGTTCTAATGTTTTCCACCACTAGAAAATATGCAAACCGAATAGAGATAATTAACACATGCATATACACCTTCCAAGAATCGTGAATTAACCCATTTTTCTTTATTAGTTCTTCATAGTTCCCACAACCCTAGTTGTGGATTTAGCTACTCATGCTATGTGTAGATGAATAGAGTTATGAATTGAGAAGACATAATTAAACACTTAGGCAATAGATTTAAGAACAACCAACTTAATGTCAATAAGTATCACAAACTTAAAGATCAGATTCAACCACAAGTGTTCTCAAAGACTCTCTTACAATTTTTTCTCTCAAAATATTGTGTTCTATGAGTACTAGGCAAAAACTTATCAAAACTATCGAGAACCTATGAAAAATAACCTAAAAGACCTATTTGTAATTTATTGAAATCCTAAACAAAATAGGAGAATTGGTCGGGAAGCCATGTGAGAGCTGTTTACGACCCGTATTGAAGTTTATGACTCATAATCGGGGTCTTGTACTCTGCTACTAGAATTTTTGATTTCAACTCTATGATAACCTTTTATGTCTCGTAAAATGGTTTATGACTTGTAAAGGGTGCTTCATGTGATGACATTCCTGTTAGTCCACTTCTCTGATCCTAAGGGCACGAATCCTCTTCTACGACTCGTAAACTATTCTATGACTTGTCTACATTTTCATAGAATGAACTTTAGAAATCATCCCCTTACTGAAATCTTTACAAAACCTCCCTATGTCCCATAGAATGGTCTACGAACTGTAGAGGGGTCTACGCACTGTAGAGGGTATCGTATAACAACTATGCAAAAACTTCTATAACTTTCCCCAAAATTATGGGCAACCTATAATCTTGCAAATATAAACACAAAAAACATAAAACCAACTAATATTGCATTGAGAACACAAAAAATCCTAAGTAAATAATAATAGAGACCAACTAGGCTTTTGTGTTTCCTATGAGTCCCCAACTCAGTATCACTGGATAACCTAATTCTTATCTAGTCTATAACATACAAGACAGTAATTTAAGTTCCCTAAGCCCTTTGGTTAAAGGTGAGAAGTGAATTTCACTAAGCGACTTAGCCAATCTCCATAGTGGACATTACTAACCATTACCTATTAGTCCAAGTACAATCTCCCCTTTCCCTAGTTTGGTTGATTTGACGAGAACACATCAATCGAATCATGTTAATTAATCTCTTCTCCTATTTATTACTACCTTAGTCCAGTCAGTAACACTATGAGTTCTAATGATGGCCATCATCAGAAAAAATGCAAAATGAAGAGAGTTAATTCATATACATATTTCAAAAATTGTGAATTATCCAGTTTTACTTTGTTAGTTCTTCTTTGTTCCTACAACCCTAGTTGTTGAATTAACTACTCATGCTATTTATAGATAAAGAGATTGTGAATTGAGAAGAGATAATTAAACAATTACATAATGGATTTAAGAACAAGCAAACAAATGTTAGTAAGAATCACAATCTTTATGATCAAATTCAACTACAAGTGTACTCAAAGACTCTCTCATAATTTTCTCTCTCAAAATATTGAGTTCTCTGTGCACTTAACCTAAAACTAATCAAAAGTGGTGAGAGCTCATGAAAAAATAACCTAAAAGCCCTATTTATAATATTTAAAATTCAAATCTAAAATGACTAAGGAGAACTGGTTGGTAGACTCTACGACAACACTTTACGGCTCATATTGAAGTTCATAGCCCGAAATAAGGGTCTTATATGTTGTTGCTGGAAAACTCGACTACTACTATGTGATACCCCTTTACAACTTGTAAAGTAGTTTACGACCCATAATGGGGGTTTCATCTGATGAACTTCAAAATGTCTTCATTCTCTGATCTTCAGGGCACGAAACCTCTTCTATGACTCTTACTTTAACCTACAACTCATTTTCATGTTCGTAGAAGTAACTTCAAAACCTTGGCCCCTCATTAGAATTCCTTACGGAACCACCTACAGCTCGTAGAATGGTCTATGACCCCTAAGGTGTCTCTATAAATACAAATCTGCAGTAACTTTGAAACTTTCCCCAAAATCATTGCCAACCTGTAATCTTGTAAAGATAAAACACAAAAACACATAAAACCCACTAACACTACATTGACAACACAAAATCCTAAGTTTTAAGCAACAAAAGTGTTGTATTTTTGCAGCACATCAACACCCTCAACTTAAAATTGTTGCTTATCCTCAAGCGACGAACTCAATCTATATAGACAATACAGTAACACATAAACCTCAACACAATGACATATATCACATAAATCTGCGACTGAGATACACACACACCAGCCTTTCAAAAAAGGATTACATGGCTATTTAGTAAACCAATATAAAATGGTTCTTGTGAAAACACAACTATGACAAGCAAGGTTGACAGACCCCAAAAAGTGCCTGAAAATATGCCTCGAAAATGTCCATAATTATAATTTCCATTTATCTCAAAATTCATGTGTGATATCGAACATTTGACTTCATATACATGATCTCGGGGGAAAACTGAGTGGGAGATGAGTATAACCCTGATTTTAGAACATCCGTAGCAAAATTTCGTTTTTCCAAAAATTTTTCCAAAATTTTGCTTATCTAGTGTCGATCCGCGCCCGAGGCACGATGCGCCATGGGCGTGGAGATATATATTTTTGTTGCCAGTTTCACTATTTTTGCCTAAGGGTTTGGGATCTTTGGCCCATGCCCTCCTATGGGTAAAAACACCTATATTTAGTCATTTTTCAACCCCATACCACTCAAGACACTCTCAAAACCCTCTCTAATACTTAGCAAAATATTTAATCCAAATTCAAGTGCCCCAAACTCATTTCTGAATCTCAAGAATTTTATTCAAGCTTCTAGTTCTCATTCAAATTTTCATCAAGGAAATCTCCAAAATTGAGGTATGTGGGTTTCAACCATTGGGTCTCTTCACCCATGGTTCCCAATCTTCCTCTTTATGTAAATTATATGTTTTCAAGTTGAATTATCTATGGGTACCTCCTATCATGTATTTGATTATAAACTATATTGGTGGGTTGATTTACATTGAGTTTTCTCACATGATTTCACTCTTGAATTGCATGATTTTGAACTACCATTACACACCCATCAAGTGTTTGATAAAATGTTTGGTAAGGATTCATGAGTTATTGATGATCTATTGCATGCCTATGAGTAAAGTGACTTTATGATGATTAAAGGGATGTATGTATGTGATGAATTCATTAAAAGTATCTATAGTATTGCAAGTTGACCACACCTTCTTGGGAGGTGTTAAGCCCAATCGCCTTATTGAAGGGGTGTTAAGGCTTAATTACCTTCTTGGGGGGTATTAAAACCGTACTACCTTATTGGTAAGTAAATACCTCAATTGCCTTATTAGGGGGCGCAAGCCCCTACTACCTTTTTGAGGGGTAAATATCTCAATAACCTTGTCAAGTGGTGGCAAGCCTGTACTATCTTGTCGAGGGGTATGTACCTTAATCGCCTTGTCGGGGGGGTAGCAAGCCCGTACTACCTCATTGAGGTGTATGTACCTCAATAACCTTCCAAGGGGGTGGAAAGCCTTGGATTTCAAACAAATCTTGCTTGGGCTATATAGATATCTCTTCATACACATGTACTATGTCCTATACAAGCATGTTTCACTTCAAGAATTGATCATGCAAGCCATGTTACTAATATACTATCCCTTGCTTATGATTATGCATTTTGGCTATGTTGTGTACCTATTGTTGCATTGCATCCTACATGTTTAGTATATTCAAATGTACTAACACATTATCTATTCCTATATGTTTTTACCATGTAGGAACTAGATCTCCTCACGATCATCCTCAACGTGGCTAAATTTGACATCTTGAAGATAATCTTTGGTGAGTCCTCAAGTTCGGTGACACTATCTATGTTACTCTTGCTTATGTCATTTCTTTATGTTAAACTTTAGTATGATAAGGGTGAGCTCGAAAATTGTCTTGGCCCCCGGCAAATCTATGCTAGAGGTGTTGTTGGACAAGTGATGTAATTAAGCTATGATCTTGATGCTTGAGTATCTTATGTTTTATGCTATCAAAGACTTTCCTTAGTCCCTTTATCCTTATTTATACTCTCTCGTTGTTATTAACTTGCTTTTGTGACCAAGGATGCGTAAATGATATTCTAAGAGGCTTGTTTGGGGTACCTTTGGGTTCCCATTCACCCTGTTATGTCCATGCTCTAGGCTTGGATTGTGAAAAAGGTATGATAACAATCCACAATCACTTAACCAATCTACTGTTAACAATGCAATGCAACTGCCCTCACAGAAAGAAGCTTCATTTTTGACGTTCAATGATGCTTTCGTATTTGACCATGGGACTAGGAAAAAACACTTATTCTCACAAAGGATATTCATGAACGATGACTAAATAACATAGGCTTTCCCTTATAATTATGACTCAGGCCTTCAACAAATCAGATTAAAATGACTTTAGGAGTTTCTTGGCTTGTAGCGTAGGCTCAGGGACTTTGGTATGATATTTTGGAGAAGTGGTGACTAAAGGCCCTCTTTGAAACTACATTTTTCTACACTTTTGGCCTACCAACTTTTCTACTTTCACCTTATTCTTCCTTTCTGCTATTTTAAGCTTTTCTGGGTGCTTTCTTTTCATTTTTCAACCCTTTCCGTTGTGTTTACGCTTTACTTTGCTTTTTAGCTCACATCTAAGGTATCACTTATTTTTCTTGCACCAAGTACATGATTTTTCTCCTTTTTCTCTGTATTCCTAACTTACCCCCAAATTTTTGTGCTTTACCCTTACACTAGCCACCCTTAACTTAGGCTTTTAGCCCATGTTAAAGTATATAATATCCATCCTCCGAACTAGGGCCACATTTGGTAGCCACCCTCAACTTAGGCTTTTTGCCTCAATCAAGGTACACAATGTTTAGGGAAAGACCAGGACCAATTTTATGGTTTTTTACGAGATTAGGCTAGGTTAATCAGGTGTTTTCAAAGAATAGGTATATGTTAGGCCCAAATATTAGGAACAAGTGATATATCATCATTTGATCGGTTATTTTTAGGCTAAAGTACACTATTTAAAAATACTAACCTAAGAACCTTTCCTAATCCAATTAATCTAACGTAGAGTAACAAGGCAAGTTCTTAATTAACGAAAAACACATGAATTTACCAAATTATGTTCACACTCACATAGCACTGTATGTATTCTCTCAAAAGACTCACAGATCATGCTTTTTATCTCAATGTACCCTCAATTATCAGAAGAGATATTGTCATACACCTAGACATGCATGCTTACTATCTAACTACTTAATCAAAATTTTTGGTGGGTATCAGTTTTCAAACAAAACATAAAAACATGCTACATATAAAAAGCATCCTAAATGTGACCGTTCAACAAAAAATAAGTATCAACAGGGAGAAAGAACACAACCAAGAAAACCCCAAGATCAAAAATTGGGGTAGTTATGGACCTAAGCTACTTAAACTTCACTGAGGCCTATAACCACCAACACCCAATCAAAAAAGATGTGCATTGTAACCAATGCACAAAATCAAGATAAAATAGAACATAAGGGTTTAAAAAAATACCCAGGCACCTAAGAGCCAGGGTCCACCTTGGGTTGCCTCCCAAGCAGCGCCTGATTTATTGTCACAGCATGACATAGATATTTAGAGTAATCAGACTTCCTCTAGCTTTTGTGCTTCCTTATCGCCAAACATTTCCTCCTTCTGGTTCCCATCAGTCTTCTTTCAATCTAGAGCTATAACACTTGTCATCATACCTCTTTGAATCTGATCCAGTTGCATTAACATAAGTTCGAACTGTCAATTGAGTTGTTCAATTACCACTGAGTGTTGTTCAACCTTATGATTTAGCTTGGCAATGTCAGATTTGATCTCCATCAAAGTCTTATCTTGGACATCTGCCCTCTTTATCAACTAGTCAAGTATCCCCTCGATTTTAGAGTTCCCATCTACCATTAACGATAGTGTGGGGGTACATAGTGGCTTTTCATCATGTCATCCTTGTGGCCTTCATGCTTTATATGATGGATTTCTTGAATATCCCCTGACTTGGTTAGCTTTTGTGTCTGTTTCATTAACATCTCCATATTAGCTCTGTTCTAAGCAAGCATACTAAGGATATCTGCATTTAATTTTGCTTGGCCAGAACTAATGTCAGCGGTGCTTGCATGATCTATTGGATGTTTATTCTTGGGCTCCACACGTGGTTCAATTTAGCTACTACATTAAGGTGCTCAGAAATTTCTATGAATGGTTGTTCCATAAACAAACCTCCCAAGAGGACATCGGCATATGCTTAACTATTAGCATCTAGTGCTTGGTAGAAATTATCCACCAAGACATTCCCTGGAATCTTATGGTCCTGGTACTCCACAAGCATCTATTAAACCACTCCCATGTAGCAAGGATTTAATCACTAGGGAATTGCTTAAAACGGTGAATCTTATCTTCCAACTTGAGCATGTTTGGTTTAAGAAAAACCTTGCTACGATGGTTCGATGCAATCCTGCCTAGATGATGATTGAACTCTACGGGAGCTCAAATGGCCATAATACAGTATTGCCCGTAAGAGACAATGGGAAGATGTGAAGTTCCATAACATCCATAGACATATTATGTGTACCCATCACACTCTTACAAACAAATTCCACATTTTCCAAGTGGCTTAGTGGAACCTCTAATGGTAAGCCCTCAAATAGCCCATGGTTCTGCAGCACCTAGCGTAACCCACTCGAGACTATGAACTTTGTATCTATCGATAATGGTGGCAACACAATAGCTCCAGTCACCTATATAGCCGTAGGATTTAACTTGTATTGATTCCATTGGTAAGCACTGGCGGTTAAATCCTTAGGCTATGGAATGAGCTCCAATGGAGGTGGGTTCTTATTCCTATTATCATCACTATTGTTCCTATTCAGAGTTGTATTGGCTGCATTGTTGGCATTCTCTTGGGTCATTCTTCTTATTATTTTATGGATCTCTGGATCAAATAGAGTTAGAGGATAGCCTTGAATTCGAGTGTAGCGAATACACTACGTGTACACCCTACAAAGAAACAAAAACAACAAACAAAAGTAAACTAAAGTGAACTAAGAATCAACACTACAACTACCGATGAAGTCACTAAGTCTAGTTGTATTCTGTGGCAACAACATAAAAATCTTGATGTCGGCAAAGTTACACCTCCTTTTTAGAGGATAAAGTGGTTGTCGTCAAGATACAGAACCTAACCAAGGTCAGGGTAGATCTTATAGGGAATACGTAGACTCACAAAAATTCACCAATATGCAATCCAAGTAATTAAGATACTCAATTCCCCAAAGGGAGGGTTTGAAATAATCAATGAGAAAAATTAAATTAACTAACTAACACAAGAGAAAATCAACATTAGACAACTACTAGGACATTGTGTTCCCCATGAGTCCCTAACTCAGTATCACCGGATAACCTAATTATTGTCTAGTGTATAGCATGCAGGACGGTTATTTAAGTTCACCAAGCCCTTTGGTCAAAGGTGAGAGGTGAATTTCACTATGCGACTTGGCCCATCTCTAAAGTATGCATTACTAACCATTACCTATTTGTCCAAGTACAACCTCCCCTTGGCCCAGTTTTGTTGATTAGACGAGAACACATCAATCGAATCCTGTTAATTAATTTTTTTTCCTATTCATTGCTACCTTGGTCAAATCAGTAACACTAGGCGATTTCTAATATTGGGCACATCAGAAAACATGCAAAACGAAGAGAGTTAGTTAATACATGCATATACACCTTCCAAGAATTTTGAATTATTCTATTTTCTTTTGTTAGTCTTAATGGTTCCCACAACCTTAGTTACAGATTTAGCTACTCATACGATGTGTAGATGAAGATATTATAAATTGAGAAGACATAATTAAATACTTAGACAATTGATTTAAAAACAAGCAATCCAATGTAAATAAGAATCACAAGTTTTAAGATCAAATTTAACCAACAGTTTTCTGAAAGACTCTCTGACAATTTTTTCTCTCAAAATATTGAGTTCTCTGAGCACTTAACCTAAAACTAATCAAAACTGGTGAGAACTTGTAAAAAAATAACCTAAAAGACCTATTTATAATATTTAAAATTTAAATCCTAAATGACTTAGGAGAACTGGTTGGCACACACTATGACAGCACTTATGGCCTGTATTGAAGTTCACGACCCATAATCATGGTCTCGTACATTGTTGCTGGAAAACTAAACTTCTTCTCTATGATACCTCTTTACGACTCGTAAAATAGTTTACGACCCGTAAAGGAGGTTTCGTCTAATGAACTTCAGAATGTTTTCATTTTTTGATCCTCACAGCACGAAACCTCTTCTACGACTCGTACTTTAATCTATGGATCGTCTACATGTTTGTAGAAGTAACTTCCGAAACTTGGCCCCTCACTCGATTACTTTACAAAAACACCCAATGCTCGTAGAATGGTTTACGACCCATAAGGTTTCTCGTATAATAACAAATCTGCAGAAACTTTGTAACATTCCCCAAAATCATTTCCAACCTGTAATCCTGCAAAGATAAACACAAAAACAAATAAAACCCATTATCATCACATTGAGAACACACAAAATCCTAAGTTTTAAGCATCAAAAGGGAGTTATTTTTGTAGAACATCATCAATCTATATAGATAATACAGTAACACACAAACCTTAACTCAATGGCATATATCAAAGACATCTCAAACTAAGGTACCCACACCAACTTTTCAAAACAGGATCAATTAGTTATTTAGCAAACCAATACAAACTGGTACATGCGACAACAAAACCATGACAAGTAAGATATTATCAATAATCCACAACTACTGAACAAGCCTAGTGCTCATAATGCAATGCAAGTGCCCTATAGAAAGAAGTCCCAAATATGACCCTTAATGATGCATCCACATTTTACCTCGGGAAAAACACTCACTCTCACAAATGATATTCATGCATAATGACAAATACCATAGGCTTGCCCCTATATTCATGTCTCACAGAGCTTTGGCCTGATATTTTGAAAATAGTGACTAAAGGCCCTCCTTGACACTGCATTTTTCTAAACTTTTTCCCTACCAACTTTGCTATTTTCACCTTATTCTCCCTTTTTTCCTATTTCAAGCTTTTTGAGGTGCTTTCTTTTCATTTTTTAGCTTTTTGCCTTGTTTTTACACTTCACTTTGTTTTTTAGCTTGCAACCACTTATTTTTCTTACACCTAGTACATGATTTATCTTTTTCTCTATATTCATAACTCATCCCTTTATTTTTATGTTCCACGCTCACACAACCACCCCCAACTTAGGCTTTTAGCCTGTGTTGAGGTGCACAATATCCATCCTCCGAAGCAGGGCCACCTTTGGTAGCCACCCTCAACTTAGGATTTTTGCCTCAATCAAGGTACAAATTTTTTAAGTAAAGACCACAGCCAATATCAGGATTTTACAACTAACAAGGCTAGGTTAACCAGGTATTTTCAAAAATAGGTACAAGTTAGGCACAAACATTAGGAACAATAAATATATCATCATTTGGTTGGTCATTTTTAGGTTAAAATGGACCATTTAAGAATAATGGCCTAAGATCCCTTCCTAATCCAAGTAATTTACAATCTATCTTAGAGAAACAGGACAAGTTCTAAATTAGCCCAAAACAAATGAATTTATCAGATTATGCTCTCACTCACATGGCACTGTATACATTATCAATAGAAGACTCACAAATTATGGTTTTTATCTCAATGTACCCTCACTTATCAAAAAAGATAAATTAAGACACTAAAACATGCATGGTTTCTATCTAACTACTTAATCAAAAATTTTGGTGGGTATCAGTTTTCAAACAAAAAATAAAACATGTTATATGCCACAAGTATTGGTACTATATGCTACAAATATTATTTGAATGTCCTAAATGTGTTGGTTCAACAAAAACTAAATATCCATAGGGAAAAAGAACACAGGCAAGAAAACCCTAGGATCAAAAATTGGTGTAGTGATAGACCCTAGGTACTCAAACTTCACTGAGGCCCGTAAATATCCACACTCCATCAAAAATATCTGCATTGTCCCCAATGCACTAATTCAAAACAAAATAGAACATAAGGGCTAAATAAACATACTTGGGTCCACGAGACCCATTCATAACTCGTGGTTTGATATACGAATCGTATAGTTGGCTTGTGAACTGGAGTGTATAATTTCTTTCTTACGAGAATTCTCTACGAGATGGGTACGGGTCGTAAAGTATGTTACGGCCCGTAAACCTAATTATGGAAACTCAAATTGATGCTCTTCTTAGCCAAACTAGCTGACTTAGTTCTATACCTGCATACTCTTCATAAAATACATTGTTACACTATATGCAACTATCCCAATGTCCAAAACTACAATCAAAACACAAAAAATAAACTACCTATGAATCCAAAAACTGAAAATAAACATATAACAATACTATTATATCAAAAACCCTTGAGTTTCCTCATAAGTAGCGCATGAGTCGCACCATGAGTTAGGAAAATGAGTTACTCAGACTTCACCAATTGCCTAGACTTCAATCTTTTACTCATCTGGATACTTTACGGACTGATGAATATCAAAAATGACTTCTTCTTCACTAAATCTAAACCTGAATTGACCATATTCAATATCTACTAGGGCTCGTCCTATGGTTAGGAATGGTCTTCGCTAGATGATTGGGACATCGAAGTCAACTTCACAATCTAGGATCACAAAGTCTGCAGGGAATATGAACTTCTCAACTTTTACCAACATATCATATAGTATCCCCAAAGGAATCTTTACCATGTAATCTACCATCAACAACTGCATGCTAGTTGGAGCAGGGCTCCCAATGCAAGCTTCTTGCAGACCGCAAGGGGCATCAGATTTATACTGGCACCTAGATCACATAGTGCCCTTCGAGCTCCACATCTCCAATGGTGTAAGGTATGATGAAAGCACCTGGATCTTCATGCTTTTGTACTAAGGAACTCATAGTAATAACTCTGCAATATTGTAGCTCTTGAAAAAGCTCCTGACTCATCGTACAGTTTTTGGTGACCAAGTCATTCAAGTACTTTGCATAACCTGGCATCTTCTCTTACACCTCGACGAGAGGGATGTTGATGAAGAGTTGCTCTAGCATGAATAGGAATTTCTTGAATTTGTCTTCCTCCTCCCTCGTTTTGGTTCTCTGAGGTAAGGGATGAGGAGGCCTAGAAATGGCCTTCAACCTCTGTGGTGCATCAGTAGCTTCACTCACCGCATCCATGAAATGATCATCTCTTTCATACATTTCCTTTGCCGCAATCGTCTCCTCATAGACATCTTCTACATTAATCGGCATAGGAGTATCAACAATGCTCTTTCCACCCCGAGTAGTGACTGCCATATACTGCCCTTCAGTTTTAGGATTTTGTACTATATTTCTAGGCCATATACCCTTTTTATGCTAATTCAGTTGAGTCAATACTTGATCGAACTGTTGTTCCAATTGTTTCATAGCCATAGAGTGAGGCTCCATTTTCTTTTTAATACTTGAAATTTTCAATTTCATGCCCCTTAGATTCTCAGGCGATTCCTCAGCCTTCTTCAACAGGCGATCAAACATCTCCTTAATTCCAGAATTACTTTCAACTACATCGTGGTTGTGTGGTGGCAAATAAGGACCATTTCTGAAGCCTTTACTGTGACCCCAATCTGTATCCGGATCCATATTTCTATCATAATAACCTCCATGGTTGTCACTGTAAGCTACATCTCTACCAAAGTTCTAAACTTGGTGTCAATAGTCCTTATTGAACCCTTGGATGTTAGTCTAGAAACCCCCTGTCTGATTAGTAACAAAGCATGTGTCCTTATCATAATATGGCTCCTCATATGTGGGTGCACGTGGAGGTCGATGAACCACTCCATTCACTCTCTCTTGACTTTGCCTCATCATCACCTCTATACCTATGCGAATTTGAGCAAGCTGCTGCATGATCTCTTTATTAATATTGGCTTGCTTTGGACCCACACTAATAGAACATGGACCCTTAGTGGATGTTCTATCCCGCTGCCCCCACGAAGGATTTGTCTTGACCACTCTTTTCATTCTCTTTGCAATCCTTGCAAATGGTTGATCTACAAACATGCCCCCATGATAGTATCTGTACAGGCCTGACTGTTCTCATTATGGGCACGGTAAAAGATCTCCACCAAGGAGTCATGAACTATTTTATGGTCTGGGACACTCCTCAAACATTTGTGAACCACTCCCATGTTGTGCTTATCGAATCACCAAAAAGTTGCTCAAAGTTGTTTATGTGGTCCTTCAACTTGAACTTCTTCGATCTAAGAAATTACCTCTCAAAACATGCCTTCTAAAAGTCTACCCAACTAGTGATTGAACTCTACGGTAGCTCAAATATCCATAATGCAGCATTGCCCATAAGAGATGATAGGAAGACACAAAGTCCCATAACATCCATAGACAGATTACATATTCCCATCACACTGTTATAGACAAATGCTACATTATATAAGTGGCTATGAGGATCCTCAAATGGTGAGCCCGCAAATAGCCCATGGTTTTGTAGCATCTGAAGTAACCTCACTCGAGACTGTGAACTTTGTGTCTTCTGGTAGTGGTGGCAACTCAATAACTCTAGTCACCTCCATAGCAATAGGATTCAGCCTATTTTGATTCCATTGCTAAGCATTCGTGGTGAAATCCTAAGGATATGGAATGTCCTCCAGAGGAGGTGTGTTCTAATTCTTAGAAGCCTTATTATTATTAGTCCTATTTAGGTTGCACTAACTGTGTTATTGGTATTGTCTTGGTCCATCCTTCTTAGTGTTATGTGGATCTCTAGATTAAACGGAGTTAAGGGATTGCCTTGACCCCTAGTGTTGGGCATACACTACACCTACACCCAAAAAATGAATAAAAACAACAAGCAAAATTAAAATGATAGAGATAAGGATTAACACTCAAATTACTAATAAATTCAATAAGTATAGTCATATTCCCCTGCAACGGGGCCAAAAATTTGATGTCGCCTAAGTCACACCTTATTTTTAGATGATAAAGCAGTCGTTGTCAAGATATAGAAACTAACCAATGTTAGGGTCAATCCCATAGGGAATACGTAGACTCAAGAAAATTCACCAATATGCAATTTGAATAATTAACCAACTTAATTCCCCAATGTGGGAGGGGGTTCGCTATAATTAATGCAAAAAGTAAACAAGCTAACAATCGCGAGAGAAAAATCAATAATGGAGAGCAACTAGGATATTGTGTTCCCAATGATTCCCTAACTCAGTATCACCAATAACCTAATTCTTCCTAGTGTATAGCATGCGGACTGGTAGATTGGTTCGGGCCATTGAAGGTGGTGGGAAGCGGAGGACCTTTGCTATATGTAATGGAAGGTAATTTAAGTTCACCAAGCCCTTTGATCAAAGGTGAGAGGTGAATTTCACTATATGACTTAGCCCATCTCCATAGTGTGCATTACTAACCATTACCCATTAGTCCCTGTACAACCTCCCCTTGGCCCAGTTCGATTTATTAGAAGAGAACACATCAATTGATTCTTGTTAATTAATCTTTTTTTCCTATTTATTACTATCTTTGTCCAATCAGTAATACAAGCGAGTCTAATGTTGGTCACCACTAGAAAACATGCAAACCGAAGAGAGTTAATTAATACATGTATATAAACCTTCCAAGAATCATGAATTATCCAATATTAATTTATTAGTTCTTCATGGTTCCCGTAACCCTAGTTTTAGATTTAGTCACTCAAGCTATGTGAAGATACAAAGATTATTAATTGAAAAGGCATAATTAAACACATACATAATAAATTTAAGAACAAGCAATAAAATGTCAATAAGAATCACAAGCTTAAAGATTAGATTCCACCACAAGTGTTCTGAAAGACCCTCTTACAATGTTTTCTCTCAAAATATTGAGTTCTATGAGTACTGGTGAAAAATTATCAAAACTAACGAGAACTTATGAAAATAACCTAAAAGTCCTATTTATAATAATTAAAATTCAAATCCTAAACAAAATAGGAGAATTGGTTGGCATGTCATATGAAAGCTCTTTATGACCCATATTGAAGTTTATGGCCTTTATGACATCTATTGGACTTCAACGCTACAATAACCTTGTACGACTCTTAAAGTTGTTTACAACCCGTAAATGGGGTTTTTTCAGATGACATTCTTGTAATTCCACTTCTCTGATCCTCAGGGAATGAATTCTCTTCTACGAGTCATTTGTATATTCTTAGAGTTAACTTCAGAAATCAGCCCCTCACTGGGAATCTACACAAAACCTCCTTATTACCCCTAAAATGGTCTACAACCCGTAAAGGGTCTTGTATAATAGTAAATCTGCAGCAACTTCTGTAACTTTCCTCAAAATCATGGGCAACCTATAATCCTACAAATATAACACATCAACAGATGAAACCAACTAATATTGCATTGAGAACACACAAAATCCGAAGTTTTAAGCATCAAAAGTATTATATTTTGGCAATACAACAATCAACACCCTCAACTTAGAATGATTACTTGTCCTCAAGAAATGACAACTCAACAAAACAAAGTATACAAAGAAGTGCTCAATTAGAACTATGGATAACCCTTCAATTTTAACACATATGTCCAGAAAACATGCTTAAAATATGCTTACACCCAAAACAGACCCACACAAATCAAGGTAAACATCATATATGTACGATCAACCCATATAAGATCGGGAACAAAGATGCACCAGTTGTATTAGCAACCGATCAGTGAAAAGATAGTCCCCTTACTATGAAGAAGTCTCAAACACAATATATCAATGTAAAACATAGACTAAAATGTAGAAACTCACTCTCACAAGTGATTTTAAGTGGACACAAAAGTATCGACTATATGCTTGCCCTTATTTTCGCCAGCTTAACTCTCGAACGACCTTTTTAGAATCACATGAGAACTTTTGTAGTTTCTAATATAGGCTCGGGCTAGACTGAGGTACATTTAGGATTAAAGTGACAAATTGACCCCTCTAAGACATTACTTTGACTCAGCCAGCTGCTTTCGGCCTTCAACTATTAATGCCCCAATTTTTCCAACTTTCTTCGCCATTGGGTGTGATTTTCGTGCTCATTTATTCTTTTTTCTTTCTTTTCTTTTTCACTCTTTTGTTTTACTCATGGTCACACCCCAAACTTCTCTTCTCCGCTTATCACTTGGCTCTTATCTACACTTATTTTTCGATTTTTCCTACAATAGTCACTCTCAACTTAGGCTATTAGCCTAGGCTAAGGTTCACAATGTCCTTTTAAAGGACCAATGCCAGCACAAGCCACCCTCAACTTAGGCTTTTGGCCTAGGCTGAGGTTCACAATTTCCTTGGAGAGACTAGGGCCAAAGTAAAGATCTGCAGATAGATAGGGAAGGTGAGTTGGGTGATTAGAAATAAAAGGTCTATTCAGGCTCAACTTTTGGTTCGAAGGGGACAACTTCATTTGGTTGGTCCAATTTACACTAAGTGACTTGTCAACAAAAACAGCCTAAGATTATGTTGTAATCAAGTCATTCAATTGTTTTAGTGGGACTCACCAGGCAAGTTCTAGCTTAAAAGTGCATTGATTGAATTAAGCAAATAAACTCACATGCACACGGCACATCTCCTATACTAGTTATCACTAACCAACGTACTCATGCTTCATTCATCAAGATTCCAACCATACAACGCATACCATGATTTCTAAAAATCATACGAGTTAGTCAGGATGGGATGCATGCATATACAAGCTTTTTGCAACATTTTTAACTTTGGGCATTATTCACAGATCGGAACATGGGTTACCCTAGACTCCTATAAACACTTGTATCGACATAATCATCACAACCTAAACATGCCAACTCTACTAAACAGTAGAATTGAGAAAAATGAAACATGGTAAGAAAAACTCTTAAGTGGAAGGATTCCCTACCCCCTCCAAAAAGATGGTGCAGTGTCCTTACTACGCCACAACTAGTAATCAAGGACAAAAAAGGGAGTAGAGAAAATGTGGGATGCCCTAGGTGTCAGTCGTACCATCAGGATTGGACCCTTCGGTAGGGTCCCTATCATCAAATATCGCATAAGGTCCAAAGGTGCTCTCGGAGGCTCCTCCCTTCAGTGCCTCTCGAGTAATTTGGAAGTTGCTCGGCGTTGTGCTCTCATGGCCTTATGCAGCTTCTTCTCCTTCGCTAATTGCAGATCAGGTGGAGGGCTACTATGTTGGTTGCGATTCTTTCCCTTATTCTTTATTTTAGGCTCATTTGTGGGTGGTATAGGTGTAGCAAATGGGACAGGTGGACTGACCCATGTCTCATCTAAAACTTGTGCCATGAGGGCTTAAATATGGTCATCAAAGATTCTAGAGGCAGTGCCGACATAGCGTGATTGTACTAGGTTGTAAGTTGTGCAATTTGGGCCTTTATATCATTCACCCTCTGCACAATATTCATCTTTTCCCAAGACATACTCCTAAACATATTGTTAAAGTACCCCTCCAAAGTGTTGATATGGTTCTGTAAGATGCTGATTTGGTCCGGAAGCACAGCCCGAAGTCGCTCCTCTTATTATTGTACATGAGAGTGGACCATTGATGTGTTGTGAAAGTACAACACATTTGGTGCCTAACACAAGGAATTTTGTATGTTCTCAATGCGACTTTTTATGGTTTTATTTTAGGTTTATTTTTGCAAAAAATATTAGTTGGCTTGATTTTGGGGAAAAGTGGCAGATTTTGTTAAATTCAAGGACCTACGAGTCATCGCCCAAGTTACGACTCATAGGGGATGACGTCACGATTAGCAGAGTCCAAAATCAAAATATTAGAAATTAAAGTTCAGCCATACAAGCCTAGGATGCAGGTCATAGTCCTCACTACAAATCATTGAAGAGGACTTCATAGTGATTAACAGTGTTAATGAAAATTGGACCAAGAACTACAAGCATGGACTATGAGAAGACACTACGAGTCATATACCAGAAAATGACTCATAGTATGGATTGTAGCAGTCAAATCCAAAATGACAAGTGTTGATTATGAAAGCCCGATTATGACTCTTAGGTCACTCTACGAGTAGTACGTACGAGCTGTAACTGTTGTCGACTAGATTTTCTAATTTATTTTAAGGGCCTTTTTTTAATAGTATAAATAGTATATATTAGGTTTTATGTAAGAAGAATCAGATTTTAGTAAACATAGAATATTTTGTAGAGAATCTTTAGGCTTTAGAGTAGAAAACTACGTTTTTATCTTGAAGAATCAATTTGGGGATGGAAATCACTTATAATTAAACTTCATCTTCAACATTGTGAATTCAAACTCAAGGTGGTTTAGAATAATTCATTGGGTAATTTCTTAGCTATGTTTATTTCATTAAGTGTTTGTGTTGTTGCCATAACAATGAGTTGCTAAACCCCCACAACTTAGGTGTTGTGGGAACCATGAGTAGCTAGCTTAATAGCCTGGATTATTTGCACCTCTTGAGTTGCATATTTGCATGTATTATCCATTTTCCTTAGTTTTTCTTGTTGTTTGATAGTGGCTAACATCAAACCCCTCCTAGTGTCATGATCCCAACCAAGGCAGTGATGAATAGGAAAAGGAAATGGGTGAGAGATTTCGATTGATTTGTTCTCATCTAATCAACTAAAGCCGACTAAGGAGAGGTTGATTGGGACAATATGTAATGGTTAGTTGGCACACTATGGTAGCAGGCCAAGCGCCATAGTGAAATTCGACTTTCACCTTTGCCCAAATGTTGGAAGAACCTAAGTTACCACCCTGCATGCAATGTCCCAATTTAGGTTGTGTTATCTGGGGTGTTTGAGTTAGTTAATCATGGGGAACACAGTTTCCCAAGTTGCTCTCGAATTTTATTGTCTCTTCACTTTGTTAATATAGTTTTAGTTTCTTATATGTCATTTCCAACCCCTCCCCCCCCTCTTCTTTAATTAAGAATAGAGTTAATTGATGTTCGAAATGATTGTTCGTGAATTAATACAGCAAAACCTCATATTCCATTGGATTCGACCCTAACCTATGTTTAAGTTTTATATTTGAAAAAGATCACTTTATCCTCGAATTAAGAGGTACTATTTGACCATGATCAAAATTACTGATGCCATTACCGAGGAATACAGCGAGGTTTTGACTTGATTTCACTAGTAGTTACTTCAAGTGTTGATTGCTTAATTCTCTTGTATTTTAGTCTTATTTTTGTTTTTGTTGTTTAGTTTCTTTTTGCAGAGTGTAGTAGGTATATGCCTATCACAAGAAGCCATGACGGACCTTTAGCTCTAATTAATCTTGAGATCCATCATGTTGCAAGGACAATGGCCAAAGCAAACATGGATGTTGTGGTTGATGAATTCATGGATTAACATAATGATAATATGTTTAGAGAGGATAATCCACTACTAAGGGAAAATAGGCCATACCATAGGGATTTCAATGAGAATGCATATGGGTTGAATCAATATCGGTTGAACCCTATGACCATTGATGTCACAGGTGCTATAGTGTTGCCACCACTAACGCCAGACATTAAGTTCTCAGTGTTGAGTAGATTGCTCCAAATGCTTCAGAACTGTGGTTTGTTTGTACGGTTACCTACTGAGGATCATCACAGGCATCTTCATAATTTTGCATTTGTGTGTAAAAGTGTGATGGGTACACAAAATCTCTCTATGGTTGTTGTTGCATTACAAGTATTCCCTTTATCTCTTACAAGAAATGCATCAACATGGTTTTCATAATTCTCACAGAGTTCAATCACCAGTTGGGTAGAACTGCAAAGAGCCTTCTTAGATAGATATTTCCAAGGTCCAAAAAGCTCAAACTAAAGGAGAAAATCAACAACTTTGAGCATTTACTAGGTGATTTCATGAGTCACCGTCAGAAAGGTTAACCAAGTGTTTGATAATGGTTACAGACCATAAGATTGTCGATGATGCCTTAGTGGAAATATTCTATAGGGCTCTTGATGAGAATAGTCAAACATGTGCTGATACAATAATGGGAGGCATGTTATTAGACTAACCATTCACAAGGGAGCAAGTAGTGAACACCAATAGAGCATGGGGAAAAAGGGAGCAAGCTACTATAAGAAGCTCTTGTACGATGAGCATTAGTTTGGATCAAGCGAAAATAAATGATGAGCTCATACAACAACTTGCTCAACTCCGCACTAGTGTGGACTTGGTGGTGAAACAAACTCAAGAAATTATTCACACAGTAGTCCACCAGCCCCTAAGAGCGCCCATGTACGGTGAGTCATATTATGATGAAAATGCTTGCTTTGTTAGAGATCAAGATGTGGGTTTTCGTAACTATACCCAGAGGTTTGATCTGGACTATTGATGTCAAGCTTTCAAAAATCAAGGTCGAAACTACAATCGAGAGGGTGCATATAGAGATAACCATGGTGGTTATTTTGAGAGAGAGAGGTTGCCTGGGGTGGAATGGGGATGGTCCTTATATGCCTCATCATAACCGCAAAGTCAGTTCTAGAAATTCAATGATCGAGGAAATGCTTGGCAAGTTATTGAAAAGGATCAATCACCAAGATGTAACTTTGAAGGGAATGAAATTGGATATCTCAAGTATCAACTAAAAGATAGAGTCTCTTTTGGTAGCCATTATGCAATTAGAGCAACAATTTTGTAAAGTGTCCTTCCAATTGAATCAATGCCAAAAGGGTACTTTGCCAAATAATATGGTCCAAAACCAAAAGAGTATTGATGAAAAGGTTGGAGTTGAGGAAGAAGTCTTGGCCAACAATAGGGCGAGAAGCAAAGAGGTGAAGGAGCAAGAAAAAGCCAAGACTATCCCAAGACCTCCTCTTCCTTTTCCCCAAAGGCTCAAGAAAAAGGAGGAAGATGATAAATTCAAATACTTCCATTCCATGTTGAAGCAATTTTCCATTAACATTCCTCTTCTTGAGGTATTGGAGAAGATGCCCGGGTATGAGAAGTATATGAAGGATTTGGTGACGAAAAATGCACGGTGAGCCAAGAGCTTTCACAAGAGCTCCAACATTATAGTGCTATCACAACAAAATGCTTAGTCCAAAAAAGGAGGATCCGGGTGCATTTACCATTCCTAGTGACATTGGCAATGTTGAGTTTGCAAAAGCATTTTGTGACTTGGGAGCGAGTATAAATTTGATGCCTCTTCCCATGTTTAAAAAGAATGGTTTGGATTCACCTACTCCATCATGAATGAGGTTATTGATGGTGGATAGTACAATCAAGAAGTTTGAGGTAATACTCTATGAAGTATTAGTCAAAGTCGATAAATTAATTTTCCCAGAGGATTTTGTGATTCTTGATTGCGAGGTTGATTTTGAGGTCCTTATTATTTTGGGAAGGCCATTCTTAGACACCAGGAGAGCCTTGGTGGACATGGATTCTGGTCAACTCAGGTTTAAGGTTAATGATGCAGAGGTGGTTTTTGATATCATCGGTCTATGAAGTACCTTGATGAACTCAAAAGCGAAGTGTGGGCTGTTGAGGAATTTTGATGACTCAAGATGACTAAGTCGTGCCACGACGTTAAACAATGTACTTCTTAGGAGGAAACCCAAGTACTTTCCATGTTTCTACTTATGTTAAGTTTATTTTGATTGTGTGAATTTTTAGATAGTGGATTGATTGTAGTTTATCTCTTTAAGACATTGAATCAGTTGTTTGTTTGGATAATGGTGTATTTTGAGATCAAGGTTTGCAGGTATTAAACAAATGCAGAATATTTACGGAAAATAGCATTGGAAGTAGCCTCTATGAATAGTCCTATGAGAGGTAATGCACACTATGACTCGTATTCAAGCTTCATAGAGGATAACAGTGATGATTAAAGTTGCCACTCCCACTATGAGCAACCTTTACGACTCGTAGTCCAAGCTACGAGTCGTAATGGAGTTCATAGAGCCCAGGTATTTTTTAAAAATTTCTAAGTTTTGAGTGGTCTACGAGATCAAGACCTATGGGTCGTAGTCCAAACTACGACCCATAGTTGGGGTTTAGTAGACCCAAACAAGTGGTTTTTAAAACATCGGCCCGAAAGGAATATAAGGCAGCAAAATTCATTTTGACCCCATGATAAACCCTAATACTCCCCAAATTATTCCCAAAACTTACCCCCAACTTTTTTGACCCATTTTTTAGTGGATTTCTAGCGGACCCACCACTTTTTCGGCAAACTTCTCTGGCACCTAGGGTTTTCACTCCTTTCTTTCTTGTTTTGTTCATTGTTCATCATCATCCCCTGAGGTATGTTTCTTCGTTAAATTTCCTGCACAAAAGATAATGTCCTTTAAAATTTTTGAATGAGTTTGTGATTGAAATTAGTACTAAGATTATTCATGGGGAGAATTGATGCATTTGAAATGAGAATTTGGGTGCATGTCGATTAGAATTCCTTAAAACCGATCAAAGTTGTAAAATTACCCTTGTTACTTGTTTTTAATGATCATGCTTTGCCATGTGTGTTGATCTAATGCATGGAATGGGTTTATGATGAGTGATTATTGACTTAATCATAGTAGTATGAATTTGTGCATTAGGTGTGTTAATTTTGTTGAAAATAGTGGTTTAAGTGAATTCTTTATGGACTTGTAAAATCGAATTCCCTGATCATTCATGTATGAGTTTGAGCGATTGTTTCATATGTTTGGGAAATAATGATGTGAGTTGTGAATATTTTGGAGGGTTGATATTTGATTTTGAATTGTTAGGTGTAAGTTTTGGTAGATGATTGATTTGAATGACATGTTTAGGGTTCATACTATGTTGTGCTTGATGTGTTGATTGAGAAATTGCTTCCATGTTGTTTAAATTATTGCTTAGTTGAGTTTTTGTGGTTCGATTGGTGATGTAGTAGGTACTTTAGGTACCTATTATTCTTATTACGAGGGCCTCCTACAACTTGTAGAATGGACTACGGGTTCCTTAACACTTACCATACAAGTCCCACCTATGGGTCATAGTGTCCATTACGAACTGTAGTGGAGTCTCGTGAACTTGCCTTGTGATTAATTTTTGTTACTGAAATTTGGTACGAGCCTAGTCTATGACCCGTAATCATGGCTGTGAGTCATAACTATGCCTCATACCTGAGGTTAGTATAGACTTTTGCTAGGCACTTGTGGACTATGAGGCCATAGTATGACTCGTAGTACCCACTACGAGTCATATGAAGGCCTCGTACCTGCAACCTGCAACTGGTGCAGTGTTGATTTTTCTTTTGAGTGTTTTCCTTTTTTTGTTGTTTATTTATGTTCTTTTGTCTATTTTTGCTATTTGTTCAGATACTTTGGGGCTAATTGTTGGTTTGTAACATTATTTCAGATACAATAGCTCTTAAGAATAGAAATGCCGCTATCTGGGCCTTCAACAGGAGGCGAAAAGACAAGGACATAGACAATGAATGTTCTAAGGGCTCAAATGAAGAAACAAATGTTCAGATTGACCTTAACGCTTAGAGCGTCAAACTAGAGCTCAGACTACAGAGATCTGATGGAAGTTGAGAGTACCTCCCAGTCTAATGAGAGGGAAGCATGGATTGGTCCAAGTCAGACATTGTGCCCCAGGGCGAAGGAGCAGCCTGGTCCTCAGTCAACCCATCTATTTCTGTTGAGGACCCTGAGCATCACTGATGGGGGATCCTGGGCATGGATGCTAGCTACAGGTAGGGGATAGAGCCTAAGGGGAAGGGGATGCCCATGCGACCATTATAGGGAGCCCCGACTAGTTGATTCTTGCCTGAGTTGTGTCCATGATTTGGAGGCTGAGATATACTGGCATGGTCTCAGGTGGCTCACAGCAAAGCTAAGCAAGTACACCCCACTTCTAGTACAGGTATTTTATGTTGCATATGTTGCCACTATTCTATGGGATATTCCAAAAGGAGAAGGCCTTGATCAACCCCGGTTGAGAGAGGTTCTAGTTAGAGGCCAGTGGGTGAAAAATTCAGAGGAAACCATCCGCCGAGCATAGTCTGGGCCTACTTCTAGAGTGTCGCAGTCCACAACCGAGTATAATAGTCGGACTAACAAGATGATACAGGTGTGATTGGGAAGAAAGTGGAACAGAGGATCGGGCTCTTGATATGGGTGGCCAGTCAAATAGCAGAGAGTGGCCATGAGCCTATGTTTTTCAGTGCACAGACAGAGACCATCGTGAAGTCATCTCTCTACTTCCCTGCTAATTTTTGGTGGGCTATCATCCAGGCTCACATCTGACCCACCTTCATTGATAATGTCATCATGTTGGAGTGAGTGGTCCTGCTAGCCAGCATCTTAGCTAGTTATGATATTAATTTGGCCCGTACGATGGGTAAGCAGATTCATAAGTCAGCACACTAGAGGAACACATACATGCCCTTTTCAATCTTAATCAATAGGTTATATATGGAAGCTAAGGTGTAGGCCTCTCTCTATCTTAATCCACACGTCAAGGTCCTTCACACTATGGATCTCATCTTGATCAAGGCTGAAAAGAATTTGGTCGCTCTCTAGCGAGCAAGACCTCGTTATATCCCTCAGCCATCTATAAAGGGTTTGACTTTAGCTTCCATTACCACTACTCCAGTTGCATCAGAGCAACCTGTAATACCAAAGGTCAAAGTGGGTCCCTCTACAACTGCACCTGCACTAGAGCTGTCTACACCTCAAGTTCCTTCTACACACTTCCCTATTGTGTCTGTTATTGCTTTTGAGGTTGTGGTTCGCAGGTTATCCAGGGCAAAGGACCAGCTAGCTCAGTTGATATAGCAGATCAAGCCTTGGGTCCGACAGATAGTTCAAGCATCAGCGGAGAGATCCAAGGCATTCGCACTCTCAGTTATGGACCAGAGGATTGCTACGGTGGATGTCCGAGTAAATGCTTTCGAGGCCAGAGTGCATAAGAGACTTGATGGGACCTAGTATGTTGATATGACCACCTTTTAATAGGAGTTGGCTAAGTTTAAGGCCAACTTGATTGCATCACTAGTAGCCCAGATGGCAGCTCCAGAGCAAGCACCTATGAGCGAAGGCTTGACTGATCTATTTGCTTGAGATGATCCACTGCGTGCTCCTCGAAAGAGGCTGATAAAGAAGACTGATGCAGAGAAAGGGCGTAAATGGTAGAGGACCTCCGAAGAAAATGACGAGCTGGAGGAGCAGCTCACAGAGTTTGCCCTGCAGCAATTGAGAGAGGAGGAGGAGCATAGGACAACTTTGGAACTTGAGAGATTGCATGGAGTTATCTCATCTAGCATAACTACAGCCCAAAACATCCGAGAGGAGGGAACTAATCATGACCAGACAGATGCTGGTGCTTGAGTATTTTCAGATGTTTGATATTTTGGCCCTCTTTTTATTTAGTTCTTTTTGTATACATTCAGGACAAAATACCTTTTTTTGGTGGGGAATGGATACTTATGGATTAAGGTGAAGTCTAAGTTGACTTTAGTCCATAATTATCCTAGTTTTGATATCCCAAGGTTTTCTTACCATGTTTCTTTTTCCTTGTGAATTATTTTTATTTTTATGTTGAACAAGCATGTTTTTAGGTGTTTTGGATAAATTTTTAATATGGTCATTACTTTTGGCATGCACATGGTTTTGAACAGTTTTTATGAAATGTTTTGGAAAATTAGTACCCATAAAATTTGTGATTTGTAGATATTTTTGAAATCTTGCATGTGTGATTGGTTTGACAATGTTTATTCTCACTAAGTGATGGCAAGTTTGATGCTTGAAGCATGATATGTGTGTCTATGTTGTCTATGTATGCAATGCCATGTGTGTGAGAGCTAGATGTTGTTCTGTTCATTGCATTGTTTACTAAGTCAGAACTTACCTTGTTACTCAGAGTTGGACTAGAGACTATTGGATTGGGAAGGGATCTTAGGCGATTGTTCTTTAATTAAGTTCACTTTTGCCAAAATGACCCACCAAATGAAAGATTTCACCCCTTGTTCCAAATGTTTGAGCCTCACATCAACCTTTTCTTTCTTAATACCTAGCTAGCCTAACTTTATTTAGTGACATACCTTGATATTGGCGCTGGTCTATCATCGAATATTGTGAACCTTAATTGAGGCAAAAAGCCTAAGTTTAGGGTGGCTACCAAAAGTGGCACTAGTTTGAGGATTGGATATTGTTTACTTCACTTCAGGCTAAACGCCTAAGGTAAGGGTGACCTATATTGTTGTATAAAAGCAAAAATGAGGTGAGGAGTTGGAAACAAAAGAAAAAATGGAAAGTCATGTATTGGGTAAGAGAAAAAGAGAAAAAGATGCCTTAGTTTGAGTTGAAAAAGCAAAATGAGCTGGAAAATAAGGCACAATCTGAAAAATGAAACGAAAAATACCAGAAAAACTTGAGAATGAGGAGTAAAGGAGAACTATTTAAGAATGGTTGAGTTATTAATGTGAAAGTATTGAAAAGCGTAGTTAAAGACTGGCCTTTAGTAACTAATTAACCAAAATACCGAACAAAAGCCCCATGAACCTACGTTACAAGCCTATAAAGTCCTAAATTGATTCTAATCCAATCAGTCAATAGTTCGTATTGTGAGTTTAAGGGAAAGCTTATGGAACTTTTCACAATGCATGAATCTCATTTGTGAGAGTGAGTATGTTTGTACAGTCGCATAATCTACTTTGAAGGCTTATTGAGTAAAAAAGGGGGACTTCTTTTCTGTGAGGGCATTTGCATTACATGGTTAGCACATGACTTTTTCAGTGATTGTGGATTGTTGATACTCCTTAACTTCTCATAGTCTGATTGTCAAACGTATCAATTTGCCTTGGTTTGCTTGGTAGCTACATGACCATGTTTTGAAAGTTCTAGTATGGGTACCTGAGTTGAGATTGAGTGAAGTATATGCATAGAGGATGATTGTTATGTATTGCTCATTATCTATCTAGATTGAGTCATTACTTGAGGATAAGCAACAATTCTAAGTTGAGGGTGTTGATCTGCTATCAAAATACAACACATTTGATACCTAAAACAAGGGATTTTATGTGTTCTCACTACGACATTTTAGGATTTTTATTTGTTTTGTGTTTATTTTTGCAGAAAATACAGGTTGGCTTTATTTTGGGGAAAAGTGGTAGAAATTATTGAATTTAAGGACCTATGAGACCCACTACGAGTCGTAGCCCAAGCTATGAGTTATAGGGATAACCATAGTGATTAACACTTTCCAAAATCAAAATTTGAGAAATTGAGGTTCATCTATATGAACCCAGGGTACCGGTCATAGTCCTCACTACAACTCATAGAAGAGGACCTCGTAGTGATTAATAGTGTTGATTAAAATAGACCAAGAACTGCAAGCATGGACTACGAGAAGGTACTATGAGTCGTGACCAGATGACTCATAGTATGGATCATAGCAGTAAAATCCAAAATGCCAAGTGCTACTTATGAATGCCCAATTATGACTCATAGGTCACCATATGACTCGTACCTATGAGCCGTAACTATTGTCGACTAGATTTTCTAATTTATTTTTAGGACCTTTTTGTTAATAGTAGAAATAGTATATGTTAGGGTTTTTAGTAAGGAGAATCTGATTTTAGAAAACATAGTATATTTTGTAGAGTGAATCTTTATGTTTTAGAGTATAAAATTATGGTTTTATCTTGAAGACTCAATTTGGGCATTGGAATCACTTGTAATTTGAGTTCATCTTCCAAGCTTGTGAATCCAAACAAAAGGTGGTTTATTGTTCTTTATCTCCTTCGGTAATTTCTTAACTATTTTTATTTCATTCATTATTTGTGTTGGTGCCCAAGCTATGAGTAGCGAAACCCCCAGATCATGGGTGTGTGGGAACCATGAGTAGCTAGCTTAATAACCTGGATTATTTGCACCTCTTGTGCCCAATTATGCATTGAAATGATTTGAAACGACTTATGCCTCTTTTGAAAGCATGTATATGCATAAGTATTCTTGTGGGATGTTTGATTTAGCACTAATGAATTGGGTGTCAGGGCAATCCCAAAGGGTCCTCTCCTTTCCTTGAATTGTATGCCAGCATAGGTATAGGGTAACTATTACTGAAAAGATTAGGTCGTAACAAATGGTTACACATTGATATGAAGTGATATGGAAATCCTTTTAAAAGGACCGGATCGTAAGGAAGGTGTCCATCACACTGAAAAAGACTGGGTCATAAGGTGCAGTGTAGGTTACCCTTGGCAAGTAATCTTGTCTTACCAATGGGAGGTCTACATCATACTAAATTCATGTAAGAACTCGCATGAGTTTGATTTGTCGGTTATAGTCACATTCCCACTATATATGAGCATTATGGCGTTTCATGCATCATGGATTTCATAGCATATTATTATATTATAGTTCCTTGCTATACATCTCTTTTTATATTATATGCCTTTGTCATCTAACATTGAATGAAGGTTTGATGTGCCATATGCATAGCATCCGCACATACTTAGTACATTCAAATGTACTAATGCATACTTTTACCCATATGATCTAACCATGTAGGGACTGAGGGCAACCTTCATCTACCATACAACAGCCAGTTAGGATCTTGAGACACTTGTTGTCATGAGTCTTATCCTCCAAGGACAAACCACCATTCCTCTACACATGATGCTTAGCTTATGTTATTTACTTTGAGGGTGAGCCCGGGACAAGTCTTGGGGCCCTTCCTATCTTTTGACTAGAGTTGGACATCTTGTAAACCTCTTTATGTTTATATGCTATGTGTTGTATTCAGAGATTATGATTGTGGTTGTGGCTATCTATTGGATATCACTCTAGGGATTGATTATATATGATATGCTTATATATTATGATGTGAAAGATCCTAAGTCTCGTATTGCCCCCATAGAGTGAGTCATACTTACCCATCCATTAGTCTTTATGTGCTATGTGTTATGTGAATCCATGTTAATCCCTATAACTATTACATCCCCATAACGTTAGTCCTTCTTTCTCATCCCTTAGAAGTATGTGTTAACTATTTCATATATGTTTCCAAACCGATGATGTGTGAATGGATGCTATGAAACTTATTTAGAGACTCTCGAGTTCACATTCACCATGCCGCTCCTAGGACCTAGGTCTGGGTCATGAAGTATTATCAAATTTCAAGACATCATGGTATATGGGTTCTTTATCCATGGATGCTTTCACCCGTGGAGTTCAAAACTCCTTTTCAGTGAAATTTCTTGATTTCAAGGCTTATTCTTTTATGGGTACTTGCTATTATTACTTTAATACATGGTTAATGTTGGGAACTATTATTATTTTCGTTTGAATATGCAGGTAGCCTATCAGGATTTTATACTATGACATGTATTATGATATTAAGGCTATGTATTTTATCATACCATGAAAGGCTATGGATATGTTTGGATTTTGATATGTATTTCATGATAACCAAATTAGGAATTTTACTATGCTAATGGTGGGTTGTTTGAATAGTTTCTAAATGATCATGTTTTACTTCATCCATGTCCTATACTCTTGGATTTCATGATTTTAAGTTCACATCCATAGACCTAACATATTTTGACTAAAGCTATATGATAAAGCTTCTTATATTGATGAAAGGTATATTGGGAGATATTCATGAATGTTGTGAATGTTCAAGGGATAATAAGTATATTATGAATTCATGGGAATATTGTGAAATTTATGAAAGATTATAAATCCCTTCTGATGTTATGGTTTGATGAGCTACTCCTACTAGTATGTTAAGATTTGCTAGTTATGAATATTATGACTATGACAATGATTTATGTATTTCGTGGGATGTTGATTTAGCACCGACAGGACCTTGATTGGTTTTTGTTGTCCCTTAACTCCATTTCCACGGTAGGTTTGTGAATTTCATATTGAATGATTAATCAAAATGGGTAGGGTTCTCGTAAAGTACATGCATAAATAATGACTAAAAAAGGTAGAGTTCTCGCAAGGCATGTTATTATATATATTAACCAAAATGATTGAAGTCTATCTAAGACATTTGTGAAACTCTCTCCAAAATGGGGAACTTCGTGTGGTGTGAGGGATGTTTTACCTTGGTAAGTAAACCACTCCTTCTGTAGTGTGGAGGAAATATCAGGATTCCATGTAGTAGCTCACATGGTCTTACTTATTGGTTATGGTCTCTTCCCACATATGTATGCCATGGTATGAGATTTGATTTATCTTCCAAGCATATTTTGACTAAAGCATTGATCATACATGTCATATTGATCTTATATCTGTTGTATATGTACCCAAAACCAACTTGTGGTATCCCACTTGGTATGTTGTTGTTGTTGTTATCCATTTTATATGAATAAGCATCTTGATTATTATGTCTTACGGTCTTTTGTTGTATTGCACCCCTCATACTTAGTATATTCCAAGTACTAATACATACTTTTATCCTACATGATCTAACCATGTAGGGATTGGAGCTCCTATTTACCCTCCTCCAAGTGGCATGTTGGTTTTCTTGAAGGCATAGATTGGTGTGTCCTCCATTCCAGGGATAACAATCACTTTCTATCATGATTATGTTATGCTTTATTTATTTGTTTTATCTATTCTTAAGGTTGAGCTCTTCAGAAGTCTTGGCCCCTATTCCGCTCTTGTTTAGAGGTGTTGTAGGATATGTGAAATGCTAGACTTTTATGACATTTATGTATCTTCAGAGATTTCTTTTCATTCATATTGCTTGTATTTATGTTGTTTCTTGATGTTAATGGCAAGTGATGTTTATCCTCAGCCCCTGCTTTCCCCATAGCTTGATTCCTATTGACCCTCCCCTTACTCTTTATTGTGATTGAATGATAGAAATTCCTTTCCCTTCTCTATCCCCATATCTTGAGTCCAAAGCCCCATTTCCCTTAGTATGAATTTGTTGATGCTTGATCTATGTTTCCATAACTAAGAATGTGCTTACATATGCTATAAGACTTGTTTGGGGTACCTTTAGGTTCCCTATTTGTCGTGTCGCACCTAGGACCTAGGCTTGGGTCGTGACATCCTCAAGATTTCAAGACTTATACCAAACTTAACAGCTAAGAAATGAGTGAAAGACAAAGTTGAATCCAAACAAAGCAAAGCATACATATAAAAATAAGGACTTTCAACATATAAGCCACCACGTCATGAGTCTCCTCCACCTCTTGCCTAGCAAGTAAAGCACTGATTATTTTATTTCATGGAGCATTAGCTTGTGCAGCCCTTGGTTGACCTTTACCACCCTGTACAATCCTTCCTTTAGGACGACCCTCTTGACCCCTTTTTGTAGCATTGGGACAATTAGTATATTTGTGGCCTATCTTGCCACAACCAAAATAGGCACCCAAATCAATCAAGAATCTACCCACATGATTATTTCCATGCATATTACTCCTAGGCTTAGTCATCCAATCCTTAGAAACCCTTTGATTTGATCCTTTGCCCCATGGAAGATGGCCATTTCCACCCTCACTTCTAGAATTTGAGAACTCACCATCAAAATGAGCCCTCTTTGATTCCCTTGCTCTCCTTTCCTTAAGCTTCCCACCTTCAATTTTCTAGGAATAGGGCATGACCTGAGAGATATCCATCTCCTTAATTAGCATAAAAATGTGGCATTCCTTCACTACCAATTCAAAAATCCCCAAAATGAACTTGTACATTTTAGCATGAGGTTCAGCAACTAGTGTAGGATCATACTTTGACAGTTTAGTGACTTGAGGGCATACTCCCTCATGCTCATTACTTCTTGCTTAAGGTTATAAACTCAGCCATCTTCGCTTCCCTAAGCTCAAGAGGAAATAAATGATTTGAAAAAGCAAATTTCAACTCTTACGAACCAACTCTATCATCACCCCACTTTCTCATTCACCTATTGAGTGAACCACACTTTGGCCACTCCCTTTAGTTGATAAGTAGCTAACTCAACCTTTTCTTGTGATGCCAAACCCATAATAGCCAAAACTTTGTAAATCTCATCAATGAACTTTTAAGCATCCTCATCAACTTTCAAACAATAGAATTTTAGATGATTTCATTGGGGCAAAGTCTCTCACCCTAGTAGATAGGGTGAGCACATGAGGATGAGGAACAACTTGCCCAACTTACGTAGCCATCGCCCGAACCATCATAGTAATCGCATTTTGGAACTTAGCATTTATAACTAGCTCTCCCATAGCCTCTTGAGGAGCTTGATCCTCATTAATACGAGCCTCTATAGGCTAAAGTTCTCTTCTTGGAGGCTTCATCCTCAAAAGCATCAAAGAACATTCCTTAGAGTTAGGAAACCTTAAGACACGTCCTATGGTGTGACATGATTCATGAAGAAATGAAACATTTCCTGAAATGCCTTGTAGCCTCCTACTCATAGATGTGGGTGGGCTTCACACCTATGAATAAGACTCTACTTGACGTATCATACTAAACTTCGAGGACGATTCCAAAACTTTAGTGTCCTGACACCAAGTTTGTCATGATCGAATCCTAAAGCGTGGTTGTAACATTAGAAATGAGATTTCTGAAGGAATCGCAAACTAACCTCTTAGCATATAACAAGTACTCAAGGTAATAATAGGAGAATAACATAAGTGATAGCATTACTCAACGTATCTTATAACATAGGAGATGATCATGTCAATAAATCGTAGGAGTTTGAAACTGAATCAAATACATAGGTCCAACAAATGCCTCTAATTCATGATATAGGATAAAGGATCAAACAAGTCTTGGCTCACCCTCAACATGAAGGAATGATACTTTCAAATTCATAAGTCTAGCATGAAGGTAAAGATAGAAGGTCGTGTCCCTAAAACATAAGGACTCACCTAATTTAGATCATCTTAAAGCCTGAAACTAGCCACAAAGATAGATAATAGGATCACCTGCACCTGAAATATGATATAATACAAGCATAGAGTATGCATTAGTATGTTTGAATGTACTAAGTATGCATCCATGCAATGTAACGAAAACAAAATGAACCTATATATCAGTGTTACATAAAACCCATAATGAAAGAATAAATACAAGTACATGAAGGTAAACTTGTTTACATCACTATGAGTTCTTACAAACAACATCATATTCATGAGCTTATCCATAGTCCATACATGATTACATTCATAAGAGTCATTTCTATGCTCCACGGTGTAAGGGAGGGTTGTGTCTATCCTCAGCAATACATTATGTAAAGGGAGGGTTATGGCCATCCACATCATTACACATATAGCTCATAACATGACTTGGTATCTATACATTCAATAGTATAAATGGAAGTTTGTGCCCGTCCTCATCAATACATATGTAATTCATATATGTAGGGAAGGTTGTACCTATCCTCATCAATACACACATAAAGTGTAAAGAGAGGGTTGTGCCCATCCTCATCAATACCTGGAGTAAAGGGAAACATGCACCTATCTCATCAATACATGAAATAAAAGGGTGGGTTGTTCCCATGAATTCAATAGTACATACAATCCCTTAATCATCATAAAGTCATTGATTCATAATCCATCCAATAGATCATCAATAGCTCAAGAATCCTTATCAATACATTCTATCAAACTCTTGGAGGATGTGCAATGCTAGTTCAAAATCATGCAATTGAAGAGTGAAGTAATGTGAGAAAACTTTATATAAATCAGCCCACTAACACATAGTAAAACTCTAATGTAAGATACCTTGAAATCCATCATCAGATCTAATAATATTTCATTGTTTCATAGCCCAAAATATGCATAGTCATAATAGACAAACCATCTCATAGTATAAGTTTGAAATACATAGACATGTGTTTTCGATCAACAGTTTATAAAACCCCAACATAATTTGTAATCATAATTCATTATAAGTAATATAACTTGAAAACATACAAATTTCATAAAATGAAATGTTGGGCACCATGGGTGAAAGGACTCGATGGTTGAACCCAACATACCTCAAATTTGGATTTCCTTGATGTAGATTTGGAGAGAACTTGAAACTTAAATGAATTGTTGAGATCTAAAATTAAGCTTCGGACACTTGAATTTGGAGAAAATATTTGGTTAAGTGTTAGAGAGGATTTTGAGAGTGTCTTGAGTGATATACAGTTGAAAAATAAGTATAGGTGTCTCTATGCATAGGTAGGCGTGGGACTAAGACCCCAATGCTTTAGGCTAAAATAGGAAAATTAAGGAAGTGCAAACACACCTCCGCGACGAGTTCGCGTCGCGTAGGCATCGATGATTGTGAAAATGAAATTTCTCCACGGGTCCTCTAAAACTTGGGCTATACCCATTTTAAACTTAATTTCTGCCTCTATGAAGAATATTAAGTTGGATTTTAGATATCACATATGAATTTTGAGATATATGGAAATTACGATTATTGCATTTTCGAATCACATTTTCAGGGCGTTTCAATGTCTCTCCCTTAGGAATATTCGTCCCCAAATGTCAAAGAAACATACACAAGTGAAGTAATCGTGAAGATTTAGCCCGACATAAGTGCAACGAATGCATGTAAACATCATTTTAAAAAACTTCAACATGAGTGTCAAAATCACCATAAACTTGTTGCCATGGTCATAAATGTATACAAAATGACATAACGATTGAAACTTAATATTTAATCATATAGGAAAACTAAAATTATTACCTACTATTTGTGTAGAATAGAAAAGATATGGCCAATGTTTTTGCATGCCTGCCTCGGCTTCCCCTATGGCACATTCAAATTGTCGGATTCTCCAAAGGAACTTGACGGAAGCTACATTCTTGTTTCTCAATCTTTTCATTTGTCAATACAAAATTTCTTTTGGAACCTCCTAATGAATCAAATTATCTTCTATAACACCTACAACGTCCTAAGGAATTATTGCACTAGGGTCACCCACACACTTTCTCAACATGGACATATTGAAGACCGGATGAACTATATTCATATCAATGGGCAACTCCAACTCATAGGCCACCTTACCAATCCTCCTCAACATTCTATAAGGACCCACAAACCTTGGACTTAATTTACCCTTCTTTCCAAATCGGACTACACCCTTCATGGGTGAGACTATCAAGTAAACCCAATCACTAACCCTAAATTCAAGATCTCTCCTTCTCACATTAGAATAGGACTTTCGTCTACTTTGGGCTATTTTCAATCTCTCCCTAATCAACCTCACCTTCTTCAAGACTTCCATAACAAAATCTAGACCTAACAAAGCCATCTCCCAAACCTCAAACTATTCAACCAGTGACTTACAATTCCAACCATTAAGGGCTTCAAAAAGAGCCATACCAATGCTTGAGTGGTAGCTATTATTATAAGCAAATTCAATGTGTGGAAGATACTCATCCCAACTACCCTTAAACTCCAAAATGTGAGCTTTAAGCATATCCTCTAGGGTTTGGATAGTTCTCTCGACTTGGCCATCCATGTGAGGGTGAAAAGACAAGCTAAGCTTTACCATAGTACCAAGACCTCTTTTGAAGGACCTCAAAGAGTGCGAAGTGAATTGAGAACCATGATCTGAAATGATGGACAAGGGCACCCCATGCAATCTAACCAACTCATGAATGTACAATTTGGCATAATCTTTTGCACCATAAGTAGTTTTGATCGGTAGAAAATGAGTTGACTTTGTCATTCTATCCACCACAACACAAATAGAATAATAATTCTCCCTAGTCTTGGGCAACCCAACGATAAAATCCATTTTGATTTCCTCCTACTCCCAAGTAGGAATCTCTATATCTTGGGCTAGGCCACCCAACTTTTGATGTTCGACTTTCATTTGTTGGCAGTTGTGATATCCAGTATGAACTTGGCAATGTCTCTCTCCATACCAACCCACTAATACACTTCCCTCAAATCTCTGTATATCTTTGTAGAACCGAGGTGAATAGAATAGGATGAATTATGAGCCTCATCTAAAAGTTTCTTTTCTCAAGTCATCAACACTAGGCACACACAATCTATCTTGGTACCTGAAGGCAACATCACCCCCATGGGAGTAAACCTCAACTCTACTATATCTCACCAAGGCCTTCAACTCTAGGAAGGCAGAGTCAAGATCTTTCTTTGCCATTACCTACTCAATCAATGAATACTTAGAACCATCAACAAGTACTACACCACCATTATCAACTTCTTCCAACCTAACCCCCAATCTAGTCAACCGATGGACCTCTCTAACCACTTCTTAGCCACTATCATCAACATGAGCTAGACTACCCATAAACACCCTACTTAGAGCATTAGCCCCAACATTAGATTTGTTGGGGTGACAATGCACACTTATATCATAATCTTTAAGGAGCTCTAACCACCTTATTTGTCTCAAGTTAAGATCTTTTTGCGTGAACACATATTAGAGACTCTTATGATCAGTAAACATATCAAAATGAACCCCATACAAGTAATGAGGCCAAAATTTCAAAGCAAATACCATAGCCGCCAATTAAAGATCATGGGTGGGATAATTCTTCCCATGCACTTTAAGTTGTCTAGAGGCATATGCTATCACCTTACCACTTTGCATCAAAACACCCCAAGCCAATAATTGAGGTATCACAGTATATAATCAACCCATCTAACCATTTCGGTAGAGACAAAATAGGAGCGAAGACTAGCTTATCCTTCAAAGTTTGGAAACTCTATTCACACTCATCGGTCCACAAAAATTTTTCCTTCTTTTGGGTGAACTTAGTCATAGGAGAAGCAATAGAAGAGAAGTCATTTACAAACCTCCAGTAATAACCTGCCAAACCCAAGAAACTTCTAATATCCGATGGAGTCAAAGGACTAGGGCAATTTCTAATCACCTCTGTCTTCTTAGGATCTACCTTAATGCAATCCCCCGACACTACATGCCCTAAGAAAGCAAGCTCTTCCAACTAAAATTCACATTTTTCATAGTTAGCATACAACTTCTCCTCCCTCAATATTTGTAATGCCATCCTCAAGTGATTCACATGCTCCTCCTCACTGTGGGAATAAATCAAGATATCATCAATAAAAACCACCACAAACAAGTCAAGGTAGGGTTTAAAGACCTTATTCATAAGATCCATGAATATAGTTGGTGCATTAGGCAACCTAAAGGACATAACCACAAACTCAAAGTGCTCACACCTAGTCCGAAAAGCTGTATTGGGAATGTCACACTCCCTCACTTCACTTGGTGATAGCCGGTCCAAGACCAATCTTAGGGAAGTGACTAGACCCTTGAAGTTGATCAATAAGGTCATCAATCCTTGGTAGAGGGTTCTTATTCTTGATGGTGACTCTATTATGTTACCGGTAATCAATGAAAATTCTAAGAGAGTCATCCTTTTTCTTCATAAATAACACTGGTTCACCCAAAGGTGACTTACTAGGCATTATAAAACCCTTTTCCAATAAATCCCTCAATTGCTCCTTCAATTCCTTCAACTCCTCTGAGGCCATACGATAAAGGGGAATAGAAATAGGTTGAGTATCAGGAAGGAAGTCTATACCAAATTCTATTTCCCTTTAGGGAGGGACACCGGGAAGCTCCTCAGGAAAGATATCAAGGAACTCATTAACCACCGAAACCAACTCTATATGAAGGACGTTGGACTCAACATCCCTAACCCTCACGAGATGGTAGAGACAACCCTTATAAATCAAATTTTGGGCTTTAAGAGAAGCAATGAATCTACCCTTGACTACCACATGTGGGACTCATTAGGGAATTGGAATTTGGCCCTATGGGTTCTACAATCAATAGAGGTATAATATGCATAGAGGTGGCAAATGGGTGGATTTGATTGGATTTTGATGGATTGAGACAAAATGGATTGGATCACATTCCATCCGTTTAGAATATGGGTAAATATAGATTTGGTCAAATATGGTATGGATAAGAATGATTCCAATCCACTTATTCTCTTAAAGCCAAAAAAAGATTAAATCAAAGCTAGATTGTTAATGTTAAATCCCAATAACCCCAACCCTACTCCCAAATAATTATTTTTGAAAAAAATATTTTTTTAAATATTTTTAATAAAAGTCCAGTTATTCAGTATATCGAAGTTCTCAGACCCCTATATTAAATTCAAGAACTAAACTTTTGAAAAAAGAACGCCTACACCAAACCAAAAAATTGAATTAGTTTGCTTTGGTTCAATTTTTTTGATTTTCCCAGTATTTAACCCCACACAATGAAAAATATAAAGTAAAGTTAAATTTTCTTGTCCCCTCTCCTCCCACCGACACCGAACCGAAAAATTAAATTAGTTTTGTTTGGTTCAATATTTTGATTTCCCATTATTTATGCCAAGCCTATTAAAGAAACTAAAAAAAGTTAATTTTTTTTGCCCCCCTCCCAACACTGAACCAAAATTAGTTTGATTTGGTTCAATTTTTCGATATTTATGCTCCACGCCAATAAAAAATAAAAACAGTTAATTCTTTTTGCCCCCAACCCCACCCCAACGGCAAACCAAAAAACCAAATTAGTTTGGTTTGGTTCAATTTATTGATTTTTCATTATTTATGCCACCCCAAGAAAAAAAAATTTTGCCCCACACCCAGACACCAAACTGAAAATCCAAATTAGTTTGGTTTGGTTCAATTTTTAAATTTTTTGGTATTTAAGCCTGCCTCAATAAAAAATAAACTTTTTTTGCACCCCCACCCCACCCCTCCACACTGAACTGAAAAATTAAATTAGTTTGATTTGGTTCGACTTTTTGGGGGCGTTAGGGCTATTCCCAAGTGCCCTCTCCCTTTTGTTGAACTGTGTGCTTGTATAGTTATGTGGTAGCCATTTCCAAAATGACTGAGTCATAAGGAATGGTTACACATTGATATGATGTGATATGAAATGAAATAGAAATCCTTATGAAATGACCGGATCATAAGAAAGGTGGCAATCACACTGAAATGACTAGGTTGTAAGGTGTGTGTAGATTGGCTTTGGCAAGTAATCTTCTCTCACCCAATGGGAGGTCTACATCAGACTATCCATGTAATAGCTAGCATGGATATGAGCATTATTGCATTTCATGCATCATTGATTTCATGGCATATTGTTATACTACATCTCTTGTTATATACATCTCTTCTACATTATATGCCCTTGCCATTTAACATTGAATGCAGGTATGGTAAGTCATACGCATTACATGCCCCCATACTCAGTACATTCAAATGTACTAACGCATATTTTTGCCTTCATGATTTAACCAAGTAGGGGCTTAGGAATGATCGATTGGATCTTGAGATAGTTGTTGTGGTAAGTCCTATCTTCTAAGGACAAACCACCATTTCTCCACCTATGATGTTTAATTTATATATTTACCTTAAGAGTGGGTCAAGGACATGTCTTGGCCCCTATCCTATCTTATGACCAGAGGCATTGTTGGACATCTTTTAGAATGCTTTACATTTATATGCTAAGTGTTGTATTTAGAGAATTTGATTATGGGTATGGCTATTTATTAGGTATTTTTATATGGGTTGAATATGAGTATTATGATATGGTTTATGTTATGATATGAAAGATCCTAAGTACCAAATTGCCCCCATAGAGTGAGTCATACTTACCCACCCCTTAGTATTCATATGCTACGTGTTATGTGGATCCATGACAATCCCTTTCCTATGACATCCCCATAGTGTGTGTCATATTTTAACATCCGTTAGAACTATGTGTTTACTATTTGTATATGCTTCCAAACTGATGATGTGAAAATGGATACTTTGAAGCTTATTTGGGGACTCTCAGGTTCCCATTAACCATGTCACTCCTACAACCTAGGTCCGAGTTATGACAAAAGTGGGAGGAGATAAACATGGAATTTATAGTTTGTTACCTAAGACTAAGAGACAAATTGACTCCATATGGGTGATAGTGGATAGAATGATGAGTCGTCTCATTTACTACCAATCAAGATAACTTTTAGAACTGTGCCAAATTTTATATCTGGGAATTCATGAGATTGCATGGGATTTTATTTTCTATCATATCGGATCGTGGAGCTCAATTTGCCTCTCAATTTTGAAAGTCATTTCAAAAGGGCCTACGTACTAAGGTGAAGTAGAGTACCACCTTTTATACTCAAATTGATGGACAAGCTGAAAGAATAATTCAAACATTAGAGGATATGTTGAGGGGTTGTTTATTGGAAATCAAAGCGAGTTTGGAGGATCATCTACTTTTCATTGAGTTTGCCTATAATAATAGCTTCTACTCAAGTATTGAGATGGTTGTCATGATGCAAGCCTAGGGCCTAGATGTGACACAACGAATGGGAAACCCAAAGGGAACTCGAACAAGCCTTCTTAAGTATGCATAGCACATCCATGGTTTGCAGGAGAATAAATAAACAACTAATAAGTAGCAAATAATTCTAGGGGAAGCAGGACTTTGGACTTACACTATCGGGATGTCGTCGGGAAGAGGATTAACATGAATCAAATAGAAAATAAAGTCTAAGTGATGGGTAAGTAGAACTCACGTTATAGGGCAATACGTACTTAGGACTTCCAACACTTCTTCAACAAAAACAATAACACATAGAAGGGGGCATGGGACTAAGGGACATTCTTCCATAATTACATAAACAAAAGGAGTCAAGCCCATACGTACATAGGATAAACATATCCAACAACACGTCTAATCATGAATAGAACAGGGGCCAAGACATCTCCTGGGCTCACCCTAAAAAAATAGTATCAAAAAAAAGATAAGTCTAAATAAAAACATGAAAGTAAATGGATATTCTCCCCAGAAGTGGAGGACTGACCAATAGCAAATCTTCACTTGAACCGGCTAGCCATGTGGAGGAGGAGGATGTACAAGAGCTCCGGTCCCTACATGGTTAGATCATGTAGGCAAAAAGTATGCATTAGTACTTGGAATGCACTAAGTATGCAGGGTGCAATGCAACAAAGAACATAAGCCATGAGCAAACAATATGCATAATCATAAATCATCGAATATAAGCTTAATATGCCATATATGCAACACCATAATTGAAGTATGAATGAGAAATCATAAGGTCACATAACATATCATACATATATATGGGAAGGGACTATAACCGATGTATATGACCAAGAGAGCTACTAGTTGGAATCTCGATTTTCACTACGCACCGGAGGAGTGGTCTACTTTGCTAAGGTAAACCAAGAAATTACCTCACTAGAACCTCCCTATTTTGGATAAATGCTCCATAAGCACCTTACGAAGAACTTCACTCTTTTTGGTTAATCTTACTTTAACAACCTTGCCGGAACACCACCCTTTTCACCATTTAATTAACATGTATCATACTGAAACTCCACCCAATTAGGCCAATCATGTAATCCTTGTTATATGGATCCATTATCTAATTTATTAACCTATGGTGGCAACATGAATATAGGACAATGGTTATCTACCAAAGACCTCCCGGTGCTAGGTCACAATCCCAAGGAATATTCAAATCATACTTATAGCCATAATATGCATGACATTATATCATCATCATAATTCATTGAGTAGATCATCAAAACCAAAGCTTCACATATCAAAGATAAGGCTTCACAACTTTCATAATACTTTCATTGTTTCATAACATACATGGTATCCCTTCAATTTATATCATTCATACTTCATATATCATGCCATAAGGCCCTCAACATCATAAACGTTTGACATAAATCTTATTTCAAAACTATGATGGGTACATAAACATAACTTAAAACCATGCATATATTGAGTAAATGTCATAAGAGGTGAAAAATAGAATCACTTATTAATTATTCAAAGAATCCACCAAAACATAGTAAAGACTTTGTTAGGGAATCATTAAACCCTCATACAAATCATAGATTTCGCATGATATTTCACTTCATAATGATTAACAAGTATAAACCAACATAAAATACTTCATATTATCATCATCCTCATGTATTACCATAACTTGGTAAAGCATAAAGGGAAAGAAAAATGGTTGAGCTTGTGGAGGAAAGGTCTACACAATGAAAACTCATATACATTGGTGATAGAAGATGGGAAAACCTTGGGAAATGGTGAGAAACTCAAAACCCTAGCTTGCACCTTCCCTATGAAGACCTTAAAGAGCTTGAGAGTATTTTAGGACTTAGGGTATTTTGTGAATGAGTGGAATGAGAGTATGGATGGTGTATAAGGATGGAAAGTGAGGATTTGAGGGCCTAAACAATGTAGTATAAGCATTAGACAATAGGAAAGGTCAAATTTTCTCCTTTTAAAATTTTGTCGGACAGGACCACGAGACCTCATTATAGGTCATAGGTAGGGGTCTCATCTGATGACATTTCAGACTTTCAGAAACCTTTCATGGATTCACATTCTACGACCAAACATACAACTCATAAGCCATTTTATGGGCCTTCAAATAAGTCATATACCTAACTTTAGAAATCATCATTTTCACCAAGTCTGAGCTTGAACCAACAAGCACCATTTATGGCCAGTGGAATAACTTGCGACCTATAAGATCCCTCATAGCAACTTACACTCAGAAAATTTCCAGAACTCATTTATTACATTTTTCATACTTCCCACATAAAGGGCCTTACAATGTCTCCCCCTTGGGAACATTCGTCCTTGAATATTACTAAGGCAATCTCTAAGGAATGGAATACATGCATCATATGTCAAGAGAAATACATGCACTGTGAAAATCATCAAATCATTCTTCAAATAACATTTACAATGCAACCTCAAAATCACACAACCATGCATATATGACATGAAGAATTATATGCAAGTAAAGGAAGTTCTTAAATAGAATAAGTCATAGTACCTTAGGCTTGATTAGATTGGAAGAGATTGGGGTATCAATTTTTCATATCCACTTCAGTTCCCCAAGTTGTAATTTTGACTTGTTGCTTCCACCAAAGGACCTTGACGGAGGGTATGTCCTTGTTCCTCAATAGGTTGACTAGCCTATCTAATATTTCTACTGGGACTTTCTCATAAGTCAAGTTCTCTTCAACATTCACCACCTCTAAGGACATGATGGAATTAGGCTTCCCTAATGCATTTCCTCAACATGGAAATATAGAAAATCAGATGAACCAAACTCATTTTCATTGGCAACTCTAATTCATATGCTACTTTACCAACATGTCTCAAAATCTTATAAGTCCCTGCATACCTAGGGCTTAATTTTTCTTTCTTTCCAAATCAAACCACTCCCTTCATTGGTGAAACCATCAAGTACACTCAAATATCAACTTCAAATTCAAGGTCTCTCCTTCTTGTGCTGGCATAGGACTTTTGCTGGCTTTGAGTTGCCTTCAGTCTCTCTCTTATCATTCTCACCTTCTCTAAAGCTCCCATAACAAGATTTGGACCCAACAAAACCATTTCTCCCACTTCAAACCAATCGACAGGGCGTCTACAATGCCTTCCATGTAGAGCCTCAAAAGGATCCATTCCAATGCTAGAGTGGTAGCTATTATTATAAGCGAACTCTATAAGTGAGAGTTGCTCATCCCAAATACCCTTGAACTCTAAGGCACAAGACCTTAGCATCTCCTCAAGTGTTTGGATGGTCCTCTCGACTTGACCATCCATTTGAGAGTGGAAAGTCATGCTAAGCTTAACCTCAGTACCTAGACCTTTTTTGAACGCCCTCCAAAAGTGTGATGTGAATTGAGCACTGCGATCCAAAATAATAGCCAATGGAACCCCATATCACCTCACCAACTCAATATACAACTTAGCATAATCTACGACACCTTAAGTCATCTTAATCGGTAGGAAGTGAGTTGATTTATCATTCTATCAACAATAATCCAAATGGAATCAAAATGCCTCCTAGTCTTAGGTAAGTCGATCACAAAGTCCATGTTGATCTCTTCCCACTTCCAAGTAGGAATCTCGATGTCTTGTATAGGACACTCGGCCATTGATGTTGGCCTTGACTTGTTGATAATTATGGTAACTAGCCCCAAATTGAGCAATATCTTTTTTCATACCACCTTACCAATAGACTTCCCTCAAATCTTTATACATTTTGGTGGAATCGGGGTGAATAGAATAAGAGGAATTGTGTGCCTATTTTAATATCAAATCTCTCAACTCATCAACATCAAACATAGATAACCTACCTTGGTACCTAAGAACACTATCTCCCCCTTGGGAGAAAACCTCTACCTTTCCATCCTTCACTAGTGACTTTAATTCCACCAAAGCAGGGTCATGATCATATTTAGATTTGACTCCTTCAATCAAGGAAAACTCAGAACCATCTATCACCACCACGCTACCATTGTCAACTTCGTTCAATCTAACCCTAACCTAGCCAACTGATGGATCTCTCTTGTCAATTCTTTCTTGTTATCCCCCACATGATCCACACACTTCATAGATACCCTACTTAGGGCATCATCCACAATATTAGCTTTGCCCAGGTGGTAATACACACTCATATTGTAGTCCTTGAAAAACTTCAACCATATCCTTTTCCTCAAATTGAGATCTCTTAGAGTGAACACATACTGAAGAATTTTATGGACAGTGAACACATCTATATGAACCCCACACAAATAGTGACACCATATCTTCAATGCAAATACCACAACCACTAATTCAATATCATGGGTGGGGTAAATACGTGCATGCATCTTTAATTGCCTAGAAGCATAGGCATTGACTTCCATTTTGCATCAAACACACCCTAAGCCAACTCTTGAAGCATCATAATACACTATAAACCCTTCTAACCCTTCTGGTAGAGTCAAAATAGGGGCAGATGTAAGCTTATCTTTCAAAGTTTAGAAACTTCTTTCTCATTCATTAGTCCATAAAAATTTATCTTTCTTTATTGTCAACTTTGTCAAAGGAGAAACAATTGAGGTGAAACCATTCACGAACCTATGGTAGTGACCTTCCAAGCCCAAGAAACTCCTAATATCCATTTTAGTCAATGGTCTAGGCCAATTTCTTATCACCTCCAGGATCCACTTCAATGCCTTCACCTAACACCACTAGCCCTAAGAATGCCACCACCTTCAACCAAAATTCACATTTGTCAAACTTGGCAAATTATTTCTTTCCTCAATGATTGTAGCACTACCCTTAGATGCTTAGCATGCTCCTCTTTACTCCAGGAATAAAAAAAAATGTCATCAATGAACACCACCATAAACATGTCAAGGTATGGTTTAAAGACCCTATTCATGAGATCCATAAATATTTTCAGAGCGTTAGTTAGGCCAAACCACATCACCATAAATTCAAAATGCCCATTTCTTGTTCGAAAAGCCATTTTGGGAATATAACACTCCCTTACTCTAAATTGATATAGCTAGACCGAAGGTAAATTTTTGAGAAGTGACTAGCCCCTTATAGTTGATCAAATAGGTCATCCATCCTTGGCAAAGGATACTTGTTCATCACTGTGACCTTATTGAGTTGCTGGTAGTTGATGCACATTCTAAGTGAGATGTCCTTCTTCCTCACAAATAATATCGATGCACTGCCAAGGTGACTTACTAGGGCTTTATAAATCCCTTCTCCAAGAAGTCTTTCAATTGGTCTGCTAACTCTTTCAACTCTGTCAGGGTTATCCGGTTGGGAGGAATGGGTATGGGTTGAGTGTAAGGAAGGAGGTCTATACCAAAGTTTATTTTCCTTTAATAAGGAATACTGAGAAGTTCATCAGGAAATACATCAAGGAACTCATTCACCACTGAAACTGACTCTATAGAGTGGGCTTTAGACTTGACATCCCTAACCTACAGAAGGTGATAAATGCAACCTCTGGAAATCAACAATTGAGCCTTAAGATAAAAGGTAAACCAACTTTTGACCACTGAATCATGACCTTCCTACTCAAGGATGGGTTTATTAAGGAATTGGAATCTAACCTTATGAGTCGTACAATCAATAGTGGCATAATATGAATGTAACCAATCCATCCCAAGAATTATGTCAAAATCTGCCATATCTAGTTCAACAAAATTACAAAGGTAGGACTTTATGCAATATAGACATAGGACAACTTTTATAGATTTTCCTAGAAAGAATAGACTCACTGATAGGGGTAGACACTTCAAAATGTTCACATAATAATTCAGGACACACATGAAACCTATTAGCTATAAATGGAGTAATGAAAGAAAGAGTGGCACCTTGATCCAATAAAGCGAATGCATCACAATCATAAGCCATTAACATATCAGTAATAACATATGGTGCCTCATAAACTCCTTGTCTCCCTTAAAGAGCATAAAACCGGTTGTGACATGGAGCACCTCCTTGTTGGGTACCTCCTACCCTTAGGTCACCATGAGCACCTTGTCCTTGGGGACATCTATATTTACCCTTGTTTAGATACTCCACATTCTTGTGGCCCATATTTTTACATCCAAAGCAAGCACCTATATCGATATATCATCTACCACCATGATTTTTGCCACACCTTCCAAGCCTAGCAATTGTTTGGCCACCACTGCAACCTTAAGTTATAGGGTAAGGAGCCTATCATTAGTAAAACCTTTGTCCTTGGGCATTGGAGGCCCCTTGGCCTTGGAACTTATGGCGTAGTTGGAAGCAACCACCTTTAGTTCCTTGGAATCCATCATAAAGACAAGCCCACTAGGACTCCCCTATTCTTCTCTTCCTTACTCCCTCAAGTTGTTCGGCATATGTTATGAGCTAGGATATATCTATGTCCCTAATGAGCATGGAAGTATGCTACTCTTCATTTATCAAGTCATACACACTGAGACAAACTTGTGCATCCTTGCCCAAGAATCGGTAAACCAAGTGAGGCGCAAACTTTGAAAGATCATTGAATTTAAGGGAATATTAATGAACGCCCATTGAACCTTGCTTGAGGTTCGTGAACTCTGTCATCTTTGCTTCTCTTAGCTTAATTAGAAAGAAGCGATCAAGGAAAGCAACCTTGAATTCCTCCCAAGAAATACGCTCATCACTTGCCCTCTCCATCTTCCATTAGTTTGTACCATGTTTGAGGAAGGTGCTTAAGTTGGTATGTCACTAACTTTGCTTACTCTTTCAAACTTACCCCCATGATATCCAAGACTTTATACACCTTATTGATGAACGTTTGGGATTTTCTTCAACTTGTGAGCCATAGAATTCTGAAGGATTCATCCTTGTGAAATCCCTCACTCTTAAGCCGAGGTAGGAGCATGAGGAGCTTAAACTCCTTGATTAGCCACAACCTTTGCCAATATGATGACCATATTTTGGTATTCAGTATGGGTGACTCCTTCCTCTTTTTCATGGGGAGCTTGTAGGATCGGAGAGGCTGGTTTACCCCTCGGGGCTAGGAGCTTATTGTGTCATCCGTCTCTGTGGTATGATCTAAAAGAGCAAAAGATCACCCATTAGAGATAGGAAACCTTATTTTAAACCTAAAGTATGACATAGATTATGAAGAAGTAAACCATTTCCTAAAATGCCTCATAGTCTCTCATTCATAGTTATGGTGCGGTTCACAACAATGAACAAGACTCTACTCGATGTGGTGCGTTGGATTTTTCAAGGACCATTTACAAAGCTAGTTCTATTATACCAAGCTTATCACAACACAAGCCTAGTTCTTAGATGTGACACAGTGAATGGGGAACTCGAAAGGAACACAAACAAGCATTCTTAAGATTGCATAGCACATCCTTAGTTTGCGAAAGCACAAATAAATGATAAAATTACAGCAAATAATTATACGGGAAGCGGGACTTTGGGTTCACATTAGGGGGATGTCATCAGGAAGAGGATTAGTATGAATCACATAACAGATAGCGTCTAAGGGATGGGAAAGTTGGACGCACACCATTGAGAAATAGGGATTTAGGATTTCTATCACCTCTTCAACAACAATAATATACATAAAAGGGAGCACAGGACTAAGGGACATCCTTCTATAATTACATAAACAAAAAGAGTCAAGCCCATATGTACAAAGCATAACTATATCCAACAACACCTCTAATCATGAATAGATCAGGGGCAAAGATATCTCCTGAGCTCACCCTAAATAAATATTATCCAAAAATAGATAAGTCTAAATAAAAGCATGAAATTAAATGGATATTGTCTCTAGAAGTTGAGGACTCACCAATAGCAAATCTTTACTCGAACCGGCTAGCCATGTGTAGTTGGAGGATGGACAAGAGCTCCGGTCTCCACATGGTTAGATCATGTAGGAAAAAAGTATATGTTAGTATTTGGAATGCACTAAGTATGTGGGGTATAATGCAACAAAGAACATAAGCCATGAGTAAACAATATGCATAATCATAAATCATCGTATATAAGCTCAATATGCCATATATGCAATACCATAATCAAAGAATGCATGAGGAATCATCAAGTCATATAACACATAGTACATATACATGGGAAGGGACCATGACCAACATATAAGACTAAGCGAGCTACTACTTGAAATACCAATGTTCACTCTGCACTGAAAAAGGAGTGGTCCACTTCGCCAAAGTAAATCAAGCACTTACCTTACGGGGACCTCCCCATTTTGATAAATGCTCCATGAGCACCTTACCAGAACTCTACCTTTTTCAGTTAATATTACTTGAACAACTTTTCATGAACACCACCCTTTTTGGCATTCAATTAACATGTGTCATATCAGAACTCCACTCTTTTTGGCCAATCATATGGTCCTCTCTATATGGATCCATTAGCTAATTCACATACCTTTGGTGGCAACATAGTTGTTGGACAATGGTTTTCTAGTCCTCTCGGTGCTAGGTCATAATCCCAAGGAATATTTGAATCATGCTTATATCCTTAATATTCCAGGCATTATATCATCATCATATTTCATAGAGTTGTCCATCAAAATCAAAGCTTCACATATCAAAAATAAGGATTCACAACTTTCATAATACTTTCATTGTTTCATAACTTGTACTATAGCCCTTTAATTAACAGCAATCATAGTTCATATATCATGCCATAAGGCCCTCAACATCATAGAAACTTGGCATAAATCTTATTTCAAAACCGTGGTGGGTACATAGACATGACTTCAAACTATGTGAATCATGAGTAAATGCTATGAAAGTTGCAAAATAGAATCATATATTCATTTTTCAAAGAACATACCAGAACATAGTAAATACTTGGTTAGGACATCATCAAAACCACATATAAATCATAGATTTCACATGATATTTTACTTCATAATGATACATATGTACAAACCAACATCAAATACTTCATATTATCTCTATGTAAAAGGGTTCATAGAATCATCAATTATTACCATACCATAAGAAAGAATAAAGGGAAAGAAAAATGGTTGAGCTTGTGGAGGAAAGGTCTCCACAATCAAAACCCACATACTATGGTGATAGGAGATGGAAAAACCTTGAAAATAGTGAGAAACTCGGAACCCTAGCATGCACTTTCCCTATGAAGACCTTGAAGAGATCGAGAGTATTTTGGGACTTAGGGTATTTTGTGAATAAGTGGAATGAGAGTATGGAGGGTGTATAAGGCTTCAAAGTGAGGATTTGATGGCCTAGGCAACATAGTATAAGCATTAGACAATAGGAAAGTTCGAATTTTACCCTTTCAAAATTTTGTCGAACAGGACTACAAGACTCCATTTTCAGGTTGTGGTCTATTTTGTGGATCATAGGTAACGGTCTCATCTGATGAAATTCCAGAAATTTAGATGCCTTTCTCTAATTCATATTCTACGACCAGACCAATGGGTCGTAAGTCATTTTATGGGCTATCTAATAAGTCATATACCTAACTTCAGAAATCATCATTTTGACCAAGTCTGACCATTAACCCACAAGCACCACTTACAGCCCATGGAACCACTTACGGCTCATAAGACCCCTCTTAACAACTGATACTCAAAAAATTTCCAAAACTTATTTCATACACTTTTCATATTTCTCGCATATGGGGCCTTACAATGGCACCTTTTAGGGTTTTATATTGTAGATGATGTAATTGGTTAGGTTATTTGAAGTGGGTGAAATGGCTTTTTTAGGATCAAGCCTAGTTATAAATGCCCTGGAGAAAGTAAGATTCATAAGGGAGAAGTTAAAAATGGCTTCAAGTCAACAAACGTCATATTCCATGTTAGAAGAAGAGACCTTGAGTTCAACACTGATGATTGGGTATATTTGAAAGTGTATCTCATGAATGGTGTGGTTCAATTTGGAAAGAAAGCAAAAATAATCCCTAGGTATATAGGGCCTTACAAGATTGTGAGAACGATTGGCAAGGTGGCTTATGAGTTAGAGTTGCCAATGGAGATAAACATGATTCGCTCGGTGTCCCATGTATCTATGTTGAGAAAATTTATGAGTGATCAGAACTTCATAGTCGTGTTTGAAGATGTAAGCAATAACGAGAATTTGTCTTATGAATTATTTCCTATTAGATCCTAGATTAGTAAGTTTAAGAGGTTGAGAAACTAGAGGTTTCATCCGTTAAAATGTTGTGAAGAAATCAACAAGCTGAAGGTGCAACGTGGGAAGCGGAAGCGGACATGATGAAGTGATACACATATCCTTTCCACTCTAATCAAGCTTAAGGTAATAAGTTCTACTTGGTTAATACCTCAAATTTCTTGCATTTCAATTTTTCATGTTGTTATTGCATATTTTCAGGTTTATGGACTATCATGTTTTGAAGTATGAGTTTTTTAAATTCCATGAAAAGATGTTTTTTGCATTCATGTCAGGTTGTTAACTACCTATTTAACTCTTTAGAAACTATGTTTAGTAAATGTGAGGACGAATGTTCCCAAGGGGGAGATATTGTAAAGACCCATCAATTTGGAAGTTAAAAATGCAGAAAAAGTAGAACTAGAAATGTTGCAAGTAAAAAGCACGAGCCTTATTCATAGCTCTTGGTTCAAAGCACGAGTCATAAATATGGCCTATGCAAAGGGATTGCAAGGATGAAAAATTTACTAAATGTCAAGATCATCCACGAAGGGACTTTAACTATAAACCATAGAACTAGTTCATGGATCAATTCCATGAGATAATGGAAAATATGGTTTCTGACATTAGAACTATGAACAACAGGACGGATCGTGATCTCTTTTACAAATTGTAGATAAGGTATTGAGAAGGTCAAAATTTCCTAAGTGTTGAGTCATCTACAAATGAGTCTACGACTCATAGGTGAAACTATGAGTAATAGATTAGTCTCGTAGATTGGACTCCAAAGGCCAAGTTTTAGAAGATTGGAAAAGGAGAACAAGATGAAACCATATTACAGTTCCTGGTATGGTCTACGGACCATAATGGGGGTCATGAGCGATGTTCCTACAGTTTTAATAAAGGATATTTTATTTCATTCCACATACCCTAGACTGAAAACTATATCATTTTGAGACACCTTTACCACCCACATCAGGCCCTAAATCCTCTCATTCATTCTATTCCTCATTCTATCAAAATTCTCTAAGGTAAGGAACATTTAAGGCAAGGTCAAAGTTAGGGTTTTCATTCAAGAAGCTTCTTCCTCAAACTTCTTTAATTCTTCTTCAAGTCCTTTTCAGGTATGTGAGTTTGATTTGTGAGTACCTTCCACCCACAAATTTCCTTAATTAATCCTTTTTACCTTTTCTTTAAGTTGTTGATTAGATGATGTCTATTAAACTTGTGGCTGGTAGTCATGTAGTAAATGTAGGTAAAGCCTATGCACCTCAAATGGTCCTAGATGAAGAAGTCAAAAAGCTCTTTTGGGAATATTTGAATGAAGTTGTGAAAGGTATACTTGATACAGATAAAATCTTCATTGGGGGAGATTTCAATGGGCATATCTATGCAACTTCCAGCGGGGAGTTTGACAATGTTCATGAAGGCTTTGGTTTTTAAGAAACGAATGGAAGTGGGACATCTTTCTTGAATTTTTCCAAAGCCTTTGAGTTGGCTATTTCTAACTCACGTTTCCTGAAGAGGGAAAATCACTTGATTACATTTTGTAGTACTGTAGCTAACACTTAGATTATTACTTACTCCTCAAGAAGGGTGATAGAATAATTTGTAGGAATTGTAAGGTTATTCGAAGTGATAATATTTCCACTCAACATAAGCTTCTAGTGATGGATTTAGAGATTATGAGGAAAGAGAAAAAAAGGTTAGTTATGCCTAACCGAGGATTATATGGGGAGGTCTAACTCCTGCTCTTTCTCGGGAATTGGGAGAAAAATTGAGCAGTTTAGGGGCTTAAAATAGTAGCAGAGATGTGAACACTATATGGGACACTACTTATTGTTGCATTAGAAAAGTAGCTATCGAGGTACTAAGGGTTTCAAGAGGGACCTTTGGTGTATGTCAAGGTGATTGGTGATGGAATAGAGAAGTTCAAGGCAAAGTAAAAGCTAAGAAGAATGACAATATAAAGTGGTTGGAGTGTAGGGATGAGGATGAAAAGTGAAGTCTTAAGGATATCTATAAGACGATGAAGACAAAAGTGAAGACGGAGGTGATGAGTGCTAAGACAATAGTATTTGAGCGCTTGTGTATGCAGATAAGTGAGAAAGGATGGGACAAGAGACTACATAGGCTTGCAAAATAGAGAGAGAGGTAAACTCATGACTTGGACCAAGTGAAGTGTATCAAGAATGAGGAGGGTAAGGTATTAGTGGATGAGACTTTCATTAAGCTAATGTGTCAAGCTTATTTTCATAAACTCTTAAATGAAAAAGGGGATAGAGATATTGAACTGGGTGAGTTGGCACACTCTGATAGTCATCAAGATTTTAGATATTGCAGGCATTTTAGTGTTGAGGAGGTTAGATGTACTATTAGTAGGATGAAGAGTGGAAGGGCAATTGAACCCGATGAGATTCTGATGGATTCCTAAAAAAGTATAGTCAAGGATGGTATGGAGTGGTTGACTAGGTTGTTCAACACTATTATGAAGACTACCAAGACGTTTGATGAATGGAGGTGGATTACAATAATTTCATTGTACCAAAACAAGGGTGATATTCAAAAATTGTAACAATTCCAGGTATTAAGTTGTTGAGCCACACTATGAAGGTCTAGGAGAGATTGGTGGAGATAAGGGTGAGAAAAGGAGTGCCTATCTCAAAGAATTGGTTTAGATTCATGCTGGGGTGGTTGACTACTGATGCAATTTATCTTGTTCAGAGATTAGTGGAGAAATATAGGGAAAGAAAGAAGGACCTTCATATGGTGTTCATTGATCTCGAAAAGGCCTATGATAAAGTTTTGAGAGATGTTCTATGGAAGTTTTTAGGGGTGAAATGTGTTCCACCGTTGTATATTAGAGTGACAAAGGACATGTATGACAGAACCAAAACTCAAGCAAGAATGGTGGGAGGAGAAAGTGTTTTCCTATTAAGATGGGACTTCATCAAGGATCTGTGTTGAGCCCTTTTCTTTTTACCTTAGTAATGGATGAGCTGACATGATATATTCAAGAGGAGGTTCCATGGTGTATACTATTTGCAGATGACATAATACTGACTGATGAGACTTGGGTTAAAGTTAATACTAGATTTGACGTTCGCAGACATACTTTGGAATCCAAAGAGTTCAAATTGAGCAAGACCAAAATGAATACTTGGAGCACATATTTAGTGTTTCGAGGGATGAAATAGATATTGATGTAAGACTTGCCACTCAATCTATTCCTAAGAGTAAAAACTTTAAATATCTTGGGTATATGATCCAGAGTAGTGGCCATATCAATGATAATGTCACACATCATAATGGGGCAGCATGGACGAAATGGAGCTTGTCTTTATAGTATTGTATGATAACAGGATACCACCTGAACTTAAATATAAGGTTTACATAATGGTGGTTACACTATTTTTTCTATATGGGGTAGAGTGCTAGCCAATCAAAAACTCACATGTTCAGAAGATACAGGTCACAGAGATGAAGATGTTGAGATGGATGTGTGGACACAATAAGAGTGATAAGATTTGGGGTGATACCATCTAGGAAAAGTTAGAGGTGGCCCCTGTGGCTGACAAGATGAGGGAAGCGAGATTGTGATGGCTCGGATTTGTGTAGAGAAGAAGTATTAATGCTCTTGTTAGGAAGTTCTAGAGGTTTGATTTAGGGGTTGTACAGAGAGGTAGAGGTAGACTAAAGAAGTATTGGGGGGAGGTGATTAGAAAATAAATAGGGAAACTACATCTCACCGACGACAAGACCTTAGATAGAAAGGAGTGGAGGTCGCACATTAGGGTAGAAGGCTAATAGGCTAGTATGGATGGGTTGTTGTATTACCTTGTGATATAGTAGGATTAGTTGCGCATTTACATCTTGTGTTGTTAGTATTTGTCTTATATTTGTTATTTTTATTATATTTACATACTATCATTTATTTTTAATTACTAGTTGTTTTCCTTTTTTTGTTCTGTTCTTTTCCTTTTTCCATTTCAAGTATCTTCTGCTTATAGGGCTTCATATTTGAAATAAGGGTTTTCTAGAATTAAACTTTCTATCTCTATGTGGTAGTGGTAAGGTCTACGTACATTTTACCATCCCGAGACCCTGCTTGTTGGATTCCACTACGGATGTTGTTGTTATTGTTTGTTTAAGTTCTTGAAAATTTTGAGTTGCATGACCATGACTCTAATTGACATTTTTATGATGTATTTTCATGTATTTTGACTTTAATGATGTAATGTATTAACTTACCATGATTTCCGATGATTACCATGTTGATTGTTATGATTTTACTACCTAGGGTTTATCATTGTTGATGTGGGTTGCTTAATCCTTGTTTTAAAGTTACATATTAATTCTATTAAATCATGTAATTTCAAGTTATTGCATAGGCCCATTAAGCTCATGATGAATTTGTATGATCTAGATGATAAGCGCATAAAGTAACAGTTAAAGTTATGAATGTTGTCAAAGATGTGAGTGTAACTCTTTGGATCTTAAGCTTGGACCTGAGTCATTTCTTGTGTGTATAGGCTCAACTTTATGGCTTCCAATGTGGTGAGATAAATTTCTAGGTATTCAAAGTTAATTAGATATATTTTTGGGTCATGAGGCATCTCTTACATCGATTCAAGACTTAAGGATTCAAATCGGCTAAGTTTTGGTGTGAATTCAGATAAATGTCAACTTTAAATAGTCATATGTCTTAGCATGTAATACATTAGTTAACATACTACCAACTAAATTTTAGATCTTTGAATTATCTTTCCAATGAATCTGATTTCACCTCATTCTGAATTCGAAGTAAAACGTTATGACTGTTTTACTGAAGTCTATCTAGGCTGTCAAAATAGGTGACAGTTAGTTTGACCGCCATATTCATTCAGCCCATCACCGAATTGGTCACCGAATTGCTCCAAGAAGTTTCAAAAGCTATCAAAAAGGGCGGTGTAATGGTCTCATTTAGCATACCCCGAATGGTTCTGCGATGGGACCTCTTGACCATCGATTTTGCCAATAAGACACTTGAAAACATTAATATTTGACATTTTGATGATACTTAAATTTTAGTAAGGAGGATTTTCGACTGACATTACTCACATAAACTCTTATAAGTCATTTTATCCCTAATCCTCTCTAAAATCCTTCCAAAAATCTTCCATTCAATCTCAAGCTTTGCAAGAACTTGCTTTGGATCTCAAGGACTCAAATGAAACCCCAAGCCTTCAAACTCTAAGTTAAATGTATGTGGTGATTCATACATGGGTCCTTTCACTCATAGATCCCAACCATTCTCTTTTATTAAAATTTCATGAATTCAAGGTACAATACTTAATAGGTTCTTCTGATTATATAATATAAACATGACTAAGCTTTATTCCATTAAAGATAGATTCGATTCTGCATAGACATTTTTTGAAGGTTATCTTATGATTTGCTCTACGACTACTGAAGTTATGCATGGTATGATTTCTTTAAGAGTTATGAAAAATCATGAGTTTTCGAAATGGGTTTCATGATACCTAAATTGGGGTTTTGCAAATATATTGGTGGGTTGATTTAAATGGTTCCTAAATGACTATGCTTTACTCATTCATATTCTATACTAAGGTATTTCATAATTTTAAGCCTATATGCATGTAGCCACCATGTTTTGACTAAAGTTATGTGACATGACCCTGATGTTGATGATATGATTATAGCAAGATATGAGAATTATGAAGGTTGTGAATATTAAAGCGCTAATAAGCATTGTTACGAGTTCAAGTGAATGTTATTAAAGTTTTGAATGATATGAGGCTCCTTCCTTGATTTTTATAAAGTTTTGGTTTGATGAGCTACACTTTGATAATATTGATCTATTATGAGATTATGCATATTACGACTATGGTTATAATTTGAATATTCCTTGGAATTGTTGACCTAGTGCCGAGAGGACCTTTGTAAATAACAATTTGTCCCAATATACGTTACCCCCATAGGTTTGTAATTTGATTATTGCATGATTAACCAAAAAGGGTAAAGTCCCAGTAAGTTAATCAAAAAGGGTAAAGTCACCATAAGGTATTATATCATATAATAATCTAAAATGGTAAAGTCCCTATAAGGTAACCAAAAAAGGTAAAGTCCTTGCAAGGTATTTTATCATATAATATTTGAAAGGGGTAAAGACCCCATAAGGTAACTTAAAAGGGTAAAGTCCCCATAAGGTATTTTATCATATAATAATCAAGAAGGGTAAAGTCCCCGTAAAGTGGCCGAAAAGGGGGTAAAGTCCCCGTAAGGTATTTTATAATATAGTAACTGAAAGGGGTAAGTCCCCGTAAGGTAACCAAAAAGGATAAAGTACCTATAAGGTATTTTATCATATAATATCCAAAAATGATAAAGTCCCCGTAAGGTATTTTATCATATAATAAATAAAATGGGTAAAGTCCCCTTATGGTATTTGTGATGCTCCCCATAAGGTATTTTATCATACAATAACTGAAAGGGGTAAAGTCCCCCTAAGGTAAACGAAAAGGATAAAGTCCCTATAAGTTATTTTATCATATAATAACCGAAAAGGGTAAAGTCCACGTAAGGTATTTTATCATACAATAACCGAAATAGGTAAAGTCCCCTTATGGTATTTGTGATACTCTCTCTCCAGAAAGGGGAATTTCTCATAAGAAGATAGACAGGTTACCTTGGCAAAGTAGACCACTACTTTATTTAGTGTGGAGTGAACATCATGATTCCAAGTAGCAGCTCTCTTGGTCTTATTTGTCGATTATGGTCCCTTCCCCTATTTCATATGTACATTTGTTTAGGTATCTCTATGCATGATTTAAATTAAGGCATTGATCATTCATATCATATTGAGCTTATCTTGTTTAAATATGATTATGCGCAACTCCCCAAAAAGTGCCCGAAAATATGCCTCAGAAATGCCCGTAATAGTAATTTCATATCTCTCAAAATTCATGCGTGATATCAAAAATCTGACTTCACATTCATGAACAGGGGACAAAATTGAGTAAGAGATGGGTATAACCCTGATTTTAGAATACCCGTAGAGAAAAACGAATTTCGCCAACTTTGTAATTCCAGTGAGGGTCTACGATGCCTCTGCGATGGGGACCCATTGCTGACGTGTGTATTTTGTTGCCTGTTTCTCCTATTTTGGTCCAAGGCCTTCAGGTCTTGGGTCTAAGCCTTCCTATGCGTTGAAACACCTATACTTAGCCATTTTGCAATCCTATATCATTCAAGACATTCCCCAAAACCCTCTCTAACACTTAGCCAAATATTTCATCCAAATTCAAGTGTCTACAACTCATCTCTGGATTTCAAGGAATTCATTCAAGTTTTAAGTTTTCATTCAAATCTTCATCAAGGAAACCCCCAAATTTGAGGTATGTGGGTTTTAACCATTGGGTCCTTTCACCAATGATGCCCAACCTATCTTTTTAAGTAAATTGCATGTTTTCAAGTTGATTTATCTAATGGTATTTCTTATTATGAATTTGATTATGAACTATATTGGGGTTTCATAAAAATGTTGACTATTTAAGCATATTTTGAGCTATGAATCTATGACCTATAATGAGATTTGATGAGGGGTTTCAATGTATCTTTCATGAGGGTGTTACCAAGCGTTGGTGGGTTGATTTACATTAAGTTTTATCATATTATTCCACTCTTGAATTGCATGATATTGAACTAGCATTACACACCCGCCAAGTGTTTGATAAAAAGTCCGGTTAAGGATTCTTGATTTATTGATGATTTATTGCATGGCCTATGAGTAAAGTGACTTTATGATGATCAAATTAATGTATGTGTGTGATGAATTCATGAAAAGTATCTATAGTGTTGCAAGTTGAGCACACCTTGTTGAGGGGTTCTATGCCTTAACCACAATGATAGGGGGTGTTATGTCTATCTACCAGTTAAGAGCTATATACCTTGACCACTTTGATGGGGGTTGCTATGCCCATCTACCATATTGAGGGCTACATAACTTGACCATTTTGATTGGAGTGACATGTCCATCTACCATGTTGAGGGATATATACCTTGAACACTATGATGGAGGTGATATGTCCATCTACCAATTGAGGGGTATATACCTCAATCACTTTCCAAGGGGGTGACATACCTTGGATTCCAAGTACTAGTTTGCTTGTTATATGATGATGGTCTCTTCCTACACATGTACTATGTTCTATATAAGCATATTTTACTTCAAGCATTGATCATGCATACCATATTATTATTATACTATCCATTGCCTATATTTATGCATTTTGACTATGTTGCATATCTTTTGTTACATTGTACGCTACATACTTAGTACATTCAGATTTACTGGCATATACTCTATTCCTACATAATGTTACCATGTAGGAACCACAACTCCTCATGACCATCCTCGATGTGGCTAGTTGTGGTATCCTAAAGATAAGATTTAATGAGTCCTCAAGTTCAGTGAAATACCCCACACTTTCCTGGGAATGCCCCCATAATTATAATTCCCTTCTATCTAAAATCAGGGATATTCAAACACCCCTCCACTTGTTCGGAAAGACCCTATGATGCATTTTTTAATATCTCAAAATCCATGCAGAATTTCGCAAATCTGACCTCATATTCTTGGTCAGAGGGAAAAGTTGTGTAGAGGAACGGTACCTACAAGGTATACTTTATTTGTGCGAAGAAAATAATTGTTGGTGAAACTTTGCAAAAATAGTAGATGTTTGCGATAGGTACATGCTACGGACCTGACGCAGAATAGTTCAAAAATTTTCAAAAATTGTTCTTTTTACTCCAAGGAAATTGGGTAATAATGCTATATCTATATACATGAAAATCCCTCATTGCCAAGCGCTTTGAGCCCTAAAAATCAACCAAAAACCTTTAAATTCGTCTCTAATCTTCATTAAATTCTCCACCCATTCTCAAGATTCTCAAGAGGTCTTGTTGGAATTCAAGGAAACCAAGTCAAGCCCCATGACCTCCTCAAGATTTAAGTGTCCCAATCTCTTTCCGGATCTAAGGATTTCATTCAAGCTTAAAGTCTCCATTTCAAATCTTCTTCTAGAAACTCTCCAAAGCCATGGTATGTGGGTTTCAACCAATGGGTCCTTTCACTCGTGGTGGCCAAGCTTCCTTTTTAAATAAATTTCATGATTCTAAGTTGATTTTACAAACGGGTTTCCTATTGTGAATATGACTATGAACTATGTTGGGGTTTCATGAAAGAGTGATTGTTTTAGCATGTTTTGAGCTATGAATCTAAGATCTATTGTTAGGTTTAATAAAGGTTTTTTATCTATATTGTTTAAGGGTATTACCAAGTATCTATTGATGGTTTTACACTAAATTTTCTAGCGTCATGCCACTCTTAAATTGCATGGTTTTACACTAGTACTATACAGCTGCCAAGTATTTGATAAAATGTCCGGTTATGAGTTCTTGAGGAATTGAAGGTCCAATGCATGTCTTATGAGATGAATGACTTTATGATGATGAAAAAAATATTTGTGTGTGATGATGAAAGGAATGTATGTATATAATGATTAAAGGAATGTAGTTACAAGATGATGAAAGGAGTGTATACATATAATCTTATCTCAGTAGTGTTGGGGATGACCAAGCCTCATTTGAGAGGTTGTAGACCCGGATAACCGTGTTGAGGGGTTTGTACCTTGGGTCGCCTTACTCGGAAGGTGGCAAGCCTGTGCAACCTTGTTGGGGGTTTGTACCCATCCACCTTATTGGGGTTTCTACCCATCAACCTTGTTGGGGGCTTTGTACTCCATCAACTTTGTTGGAGGGTTTGTACTCCATCAACCTCATGAAAGGGTTTATACCTCATGCCACTCTCAAAGGAGGTGGCAGGCCTTGGATTGCACTATAATAGTCATTACTTACGCTCATATTATGTTCTATATAAGCATGGTTTTACTTCAAGTATCACTCAAACATGTCATATTGTTAGTATGTTATTCATTTCTTATGGTTATGCATTTTGCATATGATGCCTATCTGTTATTGGACTGCATCCTACATACTTAGTCATTCAAATTTACTAAAGCATACTCTATGCCAACATGATATCACCATGTGGGAATCCGAGCTCCTATTGATTCTCCTCGTGGCTAGACGTATTGTTCAACTTAGCTTATGGTGAGTCCTTAAGTGTGAGGACAATATCTTTCTTTTCTCAAACTTATGTTTAGACTATGTCTTCATGTTTGACTTACCTATTGCCATTATTATAAGGGTGATTCCAATTGCTTCTCTTGGCCCCCGTTAAGTATCTAAAGTTTAGAGGTATTGTTGGACATGATATGTATTATGCTATGAGCTTTGACTCTCTCTTGACTCTTGTTATTATGATATGAATGATGTCCCTGAGTCTCGGTTATCCCTATTTCTACTTCTATGTTGCTATTTTTATTGATTTCGCATCAAGGATGGGTAATGATGCGCTGAGAGGCTTGCTTGGGGTCCCTTCGGGTTCCACTTACACATGTCACATCTAGATCCTAGGTTTGGGTCATAACAAAATTGGTATCAGAGCACTAGGTTGTTAGGCCCTCGATGGCTCACACACAGCATCGATTAGAGTCCTATTCATGGTTGTGAAGTGCGTCGCAACTATGAATAGGAGGCTACGATGCCTTCTAGGAAGCATTTCACTTCTTACTGATCTATATCATGTGACTCAATTAGTTCCCCTAGGGTTTATTACTAATCTCTAACTATTACATTATACGATATATCTCAAGCTACTCAGGACGTTGATATAGTGAATGTAGAGGTTCACAATGCTCTTTGTGTGTTGGCTAAAGAGCCAAAAAAATTGGCAACTTACTGCATCAACAAACGATTCCTCCCGAGACTTCAAATGGTACGACAAGAGGTAAGGAGGCCAAAGTCCCTAATGTAGAGGTAGTGGTGGTGTGGTGCCTTATGCTAGGTTCGTAAGATATGGTAGAGGTCATGATGGGCTATGCTTGAGGGGTATTAATGCTTGTTATTGTTGTGGGGAGGAGGGTCATAAGATAATAGATTGCCCTCATAGACACAATAAGAGTAAAAGAGACGATGAGGGTGATTCATCGTAGATGCCCAAAAGGTGGGGGGAAACATAGTGGTATATGTTGGAGGAACACGGATGCATGCTTTGAGTGTAGTGAGATGGGCCATAAAATTCTGAATTGCTATTATGCTCAAGACAAGGGTAAAGGTGATGATGTTGATCAAGTGACTCAAGAAGGAGATGAGGTGTCCGATGTTGTTACTGGTATATTGGAATTTCCTTTGTCTTTGATGTGTATGCATTGATGGGCCCGAGTAACACTATCTCTTTCATTATTCTTTTGGTTGCTAGTGGGTTTCACGTGTGTTCCAAAATCTCTATGGTGTCAATCTCATTGGTGAGCCTATTGTAATTTGAAGGTTCATATGTGTTGTTTTGTGTTTATATTACATTGGGTCTTGCCTTTTGGCTTATTAGGCTAGTGTAGTAGATTTTGATACTATACTTGGGTGGGGTAGTTGTGTTAGTGTTGTATCCCCATTAAATGTAGGGCACGTAGAGTTAAATTCCGATTCTCTATTAAATCCGTCTTTATGTGGGGACTTGTAAAGTAGTTGCAAAGAGGTAGGTCTATTTCTTGAGCAATGGTATGCTTGATCTCTAAGGGTTGCATTCTTTGTCTTGTGGGGGTTAGCAGTGCTGAACCTAAGTTATTTCTATTGGAATTATTTTGGGTCGTACATGAACTCTAGAATCCCCTTTCTGATAATGTGGATTTGGGGAAGTATCTTTTGGTTTGGCTAGTATACCTATTATATCTATAAGTCTCATTAATATTAGACCCTACCTTATTATGTTTATGATGGCTTGGGTTATGATAGGTTGGTTTGCCCTCGGGAGTGAAGGGGTGCATATAAGTTATTTGAGGGTAGTAATACAAGGTTTAGGGGATGAAGTTGTATGCTAAGGAGGAGGGATGTGTGTTTTATTGCAAGAGGTTGCCTTCTTAGGTCTTATGATGGCGGGTGATGGTTTTAGAGTGGACCCTAATAAGACAAAGGTGATTAGAGATTGGCCTAGACCTTTAAACCTATTGCATATTAGGAGCTTTTTGGGCTTAGCGGATTATTACCAGAGGTTGTGAGTAGGTTTCTTTCTATTGCTTCTCATGTGGTTTAGTTAACCTCGATTAAGGCTCGTTTGAGTCGATGAGTGTGAATAGAGTTTCTAAAACCTTGAGGGTTAAGCTCGTGTCCGCTCCTATCTTGGCTCTTCCAGGAGGATTGGAAGGGGGTTGTTGAGTATTATGATGCTTCGAAGAATTGGTTTGGGTTGGAGGCCTTGGGGTGGTTTGGCTACTTCCATATCATGCTTCCATTAAATGTAGGGCCCATAAGGTTGTAATATGATGGTTAAGTATGGATGATCCATTTGGTCAACTATGATAGACATGATGCTTCTCTAAGATTGATTTTTGTCAGGGTTTTTCTACAAGTGAGGATGAGCGTAGGTGATATCCCTAAGTGTCTTTTCGGACTAGGAATGAGCATTTGAGTAGTGGTGGAGTTGTTTGGTAGACTTATGCTCCGGCTATGTTTATAGGTTTCATGAATAGGGTGTTAAAACCCTACCTTGGCATGTTTATGGTGACCTCTAATGGTGGAGCATTGAATTATGTTGATCTTCTGAACAATTTGGGATAATGTTGCAAGTCTTGGGTGATGAGATGTTGTTTGCTAAATATGATAGGTGTGATTTAAGGATAACAAGAAGGTGGTTAGAACTCCTTGAGGACTATGATATGAGTGTGCATCACTTTTCCCTAATAAGGCTAAGGTTGTGATCAATGCTCTATGTAGGGTGCCTATGGATAGCCTAGCATGTGTAGTTGAGGGCGATAAGGAGGTAGCTAGGGAGGTCCATCAGTTGGCTAGATTGGGAGTTCGGTTGGAAGGGGTTGGTAATTGTGGTATTATTGTTGTTGATGGTTCTAAATTTCATTGGTTGATGAGGTAAGAGCAAAGCAAGATCTTGACCGCTCTTTGTTAGAATTGAAGTCCTTAGTGAATGAGGGTATGGCGGAGGTTTTCTCCCTAGGGGGAGATGGTGCCCTTAGGTACCAAGGTAGGTTATGTGTGCCTTGTGTTGATGTCTTGAGAGAAAGGATCCTCGATGAGGCCCATGATTCTTCTTATTCTATTCAACCCGATTCTACCAAATGTATAGAGACTTGAGGGATGTGTATTGGTGGGCAGGCATGAAGAAAGACATTGCAAAATTTGTGTCAGTTTGCCATAATTGCCAACAAGTCAAAGCCAAACATCAAAGGTCGGGTGGCCTAACCCAACACATAGAGGTTCCTACTTAGACGTGGGAAGATATTAATGTGGACTTATGGTTAGAATGATCATCTTCCATTGGCTAAGTTTGCCTACAATAATAGTTATCATTTTAACGTCGGTATGGCTCCTTTTTAGGCTCTTTATGGTAGACATTATAGATCACCGGTTGGGTGATTTAAAGTTAGAGAGGTGACTACATTGGGACCAGATCTGGTTATGGAGGCTCTCGAGAAGGTTAGGATGATCAGTGAAAGGTTGAAGACGGCCCAAAGTCATCAAAAGTCCTATGTTGATGAGAGGAGAAAGGATCTTGAATTTACAGTTGGTGATTGGGGTTGTTTGAAGGTTTCACTCACAAAAAGCTGTGGTTTGCCCTGGTAAAGAGGGAATTGAGTTCATGGTTGAGAGTCTTCATAGTGGGTCGAGGAAGATTACTGAGGTTGCATTCAAATGGGAAGTGCCTTGGGACAAGGATATGGCTCATCCGGTTCTTCATGTTTCTAAGATTGAGGAGGTGTGTTGGTGATTTGAGTGTTATAAGACTCTTAAGGTGATGGACGTTGTGGAGGATGGGTTGACTTATGAGGAGGTTCGATGGAGAAATTGGGTGGATATGAGTAAAGTCTGATTGATAAAGATGTAGTGTTCGTCAAGGCATTTCAGAAGAGTAGTCAAGACGATAGTTTCTCTCGGGGAGCTAGGGCGGGCATGGAAAAGTGATATTCGTACCTCTTTCATTCTATTCAAGCTTATGATAATATGTCAAGTCCTTTTTCATGATTTCAATCCTTATGTTTCAGTCCCTATGTCATTTGCAAGCATTCACATTTATGTTAACAAGTTCATGACGATTTTAGACACTTATGTTGAGATTTTTGAAAATGGTGTCTAAGTGCATTGTTGCATTCTGGTTGGGGCTGATTTCTTCACAATTACTCTTCTTATGTACGTTTCTTCGACATTCGGTGACGAATGTTCCCAAGGGGGAGATATTGAAACTTCTCAGACCTGCCTAGGAATGCCCTTATAATCATAATTCCCTTATATCTCAAATCAGGGATATTTAAACACCCCTCCACGTAGCTCGAAAAGACCCTATGATGCATTTTTTTTAATATCTCAAATTCCATGCAGAATTTCACAAATCTGACCTTATGTTATTGTTCAAAGGGGAAGATTGAGTGGGAAAACGAGTACGTATAAGGTATACTTTGTCAGTACCAAGAAAAATATTTTTTGCTGAAACTTCGCAAAAACAGTAACTATCCACGACACGTACGCAATGCGAACCTAACACGGACTAGTTCAAAATTTTCAAAAATTGTTCTTTTTACTCCAGGCAATTAGTTCATAACCCTACACCTATATACACGAAAATCCCTCATTGCCAAGTGCTTTGAGCCCTAAAAACCAACCAAAAACCTCTCAATTCCTCTCTAATCTTCATCAAATTCTCTATCCATTCTCAAGGTTTTTCAAGAAGTCTTGTTGGAAATCAAGGAAACCAAGTCAAGCTCCATGACCTCCTCAAGATTCAAGTGTCCCTATCTCTTTCCGAACTAAGGATTTCATTCAAGCTTCAAGTCTCCATTTCAAATCTTCTTCTAGAAACTCTCCAAAGTCAAGGTATGTTGGTTTCAACTAATGGGTCCTTTCACCCATGGTGGCCAAGCTTCCTTTTTACATAAATGGTGTGACTCTAAGTTGATTTTACAAATGGGTTTCCTATTATGAATATGACTATGAGCTATGTTGGGGTTTCATGAAATTGTGATTATTTTATCATGTTTTGAGTTGTGAATCTAAGTCCAATTGTGAGGTTTGATGAAGGGTTGTGATATATATTGTTTGAGGGTGTTACCAAGTATCTATTGATGGTTTTACAATAAATTTTCTAGAATTATTTCACTCTTGAATTGTGTGGTTTTACGCTAGTACTACACACCCGCCAAGTGTTTGATAAAATATCTGGTTATGATTTCTTGTGGAATTGAAGGTCCAGTGCATGTCTTATGAGATGAATGACTTTATAATGATGAAATAAATGTGTTTTTATGATGATGAAAGGAATATATGTATATGATGATGAAAGCAATGTATGTATATGATGATGAATGGAATGTAGGTATAAGATGATGAAATGAGTGCATATATATGATATTATCTCAGTAGTGTTGGGATGACCAAGCCTCATTTGGGAGATTACAGGCCAAGGTAACCTTGTTGAAGGGTTTTTACCTCAATCGCCTCGCTCGGGGGGTGGCAGGCTCATGTAACCTTGTTGGGGGTTTGTACCTATCAACCTTGTTGGTGATTTGTATCCATCAACCTTATTGGGGTTTTGTGCTCCATCAACCTTGTTAGGGGATTTGCACTCCATCAACCTCATGAAGGGGTTTGTACCTCATCCGCCTTGCACTATAATGGTTACTCCTTACACTCGTATTATGTTCTATATAAGCATGGTTTTACTTCAAGGATCACTTATATACGTCATATTGTTAGTATGCTATTCATTGCTTATGATTATGCATTTTTCCTATGATGTCTATCTCTTGTTTCATTGCATCCTACATACTTAGTACATTCAAACGTACTAACGCATATTTTGTACCTGCATGATATCACCATGTAGGAATTGGAGCTCCTATTGATTATCCTCGTGGCTGGATGGATTGTTAAAGTTAGCTTATGGTGAGTCCTCAAATCTGGGGACAATATCTATCTTCTCTCATATTTATGTTTAGATTATGTCTTGTATGTTTGGATTGCCTATTGCCATTATTATGAGGGTGTGCCCGGTTGCTTGTCTTGGCCACCGCTATGTATCTAAAGTTTAGAGGTGTTGCTGGACACGATATGTATTATTCTATGAGCATTGGTTCTCTCTTGACTCTTGCTTTTATGATATATATTATGCTCCTTAGTCCCGATTATCCCTATTTCTACTTCTATGTTACTATTTTTATTGCTTCTGCGATCAAGAATGCGTAATGATGCGCTAAGAGGCTTGTTTGGGGTCTGTTTGGGTTCCCCTTACGTGGTGTCACATCTAGTCCCTAGTCTTGGGTCATGACATTCGGGGACACTAGCTATTCTACTCTTGCTTTTGTTATTTCTTTATATTGAATTCTTGATACTATGAGGGTGATCCTGGAAAGTGTCTTGGCCCCCGCCCTATCTATGCTAGAGGTGTTGTTGGACAAGTGACGTAATTATGCTTGAGCTTTGACTCTTCTATGATTTATGCTATTAAAGACTCCCCTTAGTCCCTTTATCTTATTTGTACTCTCTTGTTGTTGTTTAATTACTTTTATGACCAAGGATGTGTAAATTATATGCTAAGAGGCTTGTTTGGGGTTCCTTCAGGTTCCCATTTGCCATGTCATGTCTAGGCCCTAGGCTTGGGTCGTGACATTATGCATCTTGTCTAATTAAGGATCATGGCCCTTTGTTGCATTGCATCTGGCAAACTTAGTACATTCCAAGTACTAACGCATACTCTTTTCCTTCATGGTCTAACCGTCTACGGACCAGAGCTCCTATTCATCCTCCTCCTCTATGCTGCTAGACAGTGTGATTGACGCTTGCTATTGGTGAGTCCTCCACTTTGGGGACAACATACATTTTCTTTTTTTCTTTTGTTTAAGACTTATTTATTTATAGATATTTACTTTGGGGGTGAGCCCAAGAGATGTCTTGGTCCCAGTTCTACTCTAGTTTAGAGGTGTCATTTGTATATATGGATATGTATGTTGGGCTCCTATTTTGCTTATGTAATTATGGAAGAATTCCCTTAGTCCTTATTCTCCTTTTATGCTTATTATATGTTGATTATGACATGGAAGTCCTAAGCCCGTACTTAACTCCATAGCGTGAGTCATACTTACACGCCCCTTAATATTTATTTTCTATGTGTCCATGCTAATCCTCTTCCATATAACATTCCCATAGCGTGAGTCCAAAATCGCACTTCCCTTAGATATATTTGTTACTTGTCATTTAATTATGTTTTCACAACAAAGGATGTCATAAACATGCTTAAGAGGCTTGTTTGGGGTCCCTTCAAGTGTCCCATTAACCATTTCACGTCTAGGCCCTAGGCTTGGGTTATGACAAGCTCGGATTAGAGCACTAGATTATTAAATGGTCTATGAAAATCCAACATACTACATCAAGTAAAATCTTGTTCATGGCTTTGAAGTGCGCCACAACTATCAATTGGAGGCTATGAGGTATTTAGGAAATACCTTACTTCTTCATGATCTATATCATGCAATAGAGGTAAATCCCCTAAGGTTTATGTTTTATTCCTGTTCATCATATTTCATAATATGCCTCAGACCTTTCAAAATGGTAGACAAGATGGTAACCATCCCCTGCTTGACGATCAACCTCTCAACAATGAATCAATGCAGAGATTCGTAGTGCCTTATGACTATAGGCCAAAGTTGTAACAGCTCAATTAAACCTACAGGCAAGTACCCCTAGGATTATGGGTGACAAGAAAGGGGAGAGGAAGGATAAGCAAGCCCGAGTTGATGGTGTTTCAACTTTTATTGCTATCTCAGAACTCAAGTACAAAAAAAAGTACAGCTTTTTCCATTTTTCAAAAGCGTGGTAAGAGACATCAAGGAAAGTGCTTGGTCATCACTGACAGTTGTTTCAAGTGTGGCGATATTTGTCTTAAGATGAGGGCTTGTTCCGTGGCCTTCCAGGATGAAAGAAGAAACACTCAATTTGATGGTAGACTTTAACATACTATGCTCGATGGTAATGGTGAACGAAATCCTCTTAGGTATCCAAAATATGGAAGGAATCATGGCAGCACATGCTTGAGAAACAGGGGTACATGCTTTGGGTATGGCAAGATGGGCCATAAGATCGTTGATTATCTATATGCTCAAAACAAAAGGTAAAGATGATCATCCTGGGGGAGATAATGTAAGACCCCCCTTATGTGGGTAGGAGAGATGCAAGAAATAAGCTTGGAAAATTTGAACTGTTAATGTTTACAAAGGGGACTTACGGCTTGTAAGGCGGAGTATAGCTCGTAAAGTGGGTCTCGTATAACCGGGCAGACAGGATGAAAGATGGACCTTTCTAAAAGTTCAATATACAATTCATCATATGACCTTTAAAGTGCTTTGTGAGTCGTAAAGGGGCTCATAGAATGGGAATCAGAGGTAAAGTATTTGAAAGGGGTCATCAGGCGAAACCTTATCTACGGCCAGTTGAACTATCTACAAGTCATAGATCTTGTCATAGAGGTTTCGTGACATATCCCAGTAACTCAAATTTCAGTACCCCTAGTTTATGAAAGGTTATCCACGACTCATAGAATGCTCTACATCCTGTAGACAGGGACTCATAGATCCATCTAGCCAGGATATTAATAGGGGTAAATTTGACCTTTCCCTCATCTTCTATGTCTAAACTATGTCGTTTTGACTCCATCTATGTCCCTTATTAGTTTATATAACCCTAATACATCTCATTCTTCCTCATTCGAAAAACCCTAAGTCCCTAAACCCTCTCAGACACTCTCAAGTTCCTACAAGGCATCTAGCAAGAAGGTGCAAGCTACGGTTCCGAATTCCTCATCATCCTCCAAGGTTCTTCTATCTCCTCTCATTAAGGTATGTGGATCTGATCATGGGGACCTTCCTTCCCACAAGACCAACCAATCCTTTTCTCAAACTACATGGATTAAGGATTATTTTATGGGTACTCATGAACTCTTGCTTATGAAAATATTATTATATATGACTTCGATTTGGGTTCTTCAAGTGATGATGATTTATGCTAAAATATTGTTGGTGTTTTCATGATACTCAAACAAGGGCTTTACTATTATAATGGTGGTCTAATTTGGATAACCATAAATGAGTTGATTTTACTCCTATCTTATCTCACACTCTTGAATTGTGTTTTTAAGTGCATGTCCATTTACCCACCATGTTTGACTAAGGTTACATGATGAGAATTCTATGTGAATGAATGATTATTGCATGAATTTAACGATAAGCATGTTATGACAAATTATGGGCTCCCAAGCATATATTAAACTCAAGAAAAGTTTTAATGATTTGCAAGTAAGATATTGAGCCTTCATTCTGTGTTTTCACCCTCATGTGTAATGCAATGCCTACTAGAAGGGGTTATGACCTATGCTATATTTTTACCCTCTAGTACAAGGTATACTCCATATTTAGGGATCATGCCTATTGCAATCTCCAACCTCATGTATAATATAATGCCTATTAAAAGGGGTTATGACCTATGTTGTATTTTTACCCTCTAGTACACATTATATGCCGCGTATAGGGGTTATGTATTTGAATGAGCTACTCATGCATGTTACCATGTTCTATAATTTATGCAAGCTATGATTAAATCTATGATTATTTTAAGTATTCCATGGGATTAGATCTAGCATCGAAAAGAGGGTTATGGTGGGGGCTCGAACTAAGGGGTCCTTATGTAAAGTCTTGGTCTCTTAACTATATGCCACCTTAGGTTTATATTATTTTCCTAAATGGGATTTTACTAGTGGATCCAACTAGGTTATGACTCACTATGTGGGGTTATGCTTGGTTTACATGGCAAGTAAACCACTTCTTCATTCGGTGTGGAGTGTACATCAGAATTCCAAGTAGTAGCTCATTTTGTTTTACATGTTCGTTAGGGTCTTCTCCCACATATGTATGATATATTATGCAAGTTTGATTATCTTCGTGCATGTTTTAACTGAAGATTTGATCATACAAGTCATATTGAGCTTATGTCCATTTGACTATGATTATGCATCTTGATTATTATGTCCTATGATCTTTGTTGCATTAAACCCTGTATACTTAGTACATTCCAAGTACTGACACTTATTTTTGCCGACATGATCTCCCCATGTAGGGCTTGGAGCTGCTATTCATCCTCTTCCTCCACGTGGTTAGCCAGATTATTGAAGATTGCTATTGGTGAGTCCTGCACCTTGAGGATGACCTCCACTTTACTTTCATTCTTGTTAACACTTACCTATTTTGTATTTTGTTTTTTATCTTTTGAGGGTGAGCCTGGGTGTCTTGGCCCCCGTTCCACTTATACTAGAGGTGTTGTTGGATATGGAAGTTATGTATCGATCTTGACTCTTATTATCTTTATATAATTAAGAAAACTTTTCCTAGTCCCATTTCATTAGATGCTATTGGAAATGTGCTCCTTTCATTTTAATGCTTCTGCTAAAACCAATAATGTGCCATGCATACTTAAGAGGCTTGTTTGGGGGCTCCATTCAGGTTCCCTTTTGTCATGTCATGTTTAAGCCTAGGCTTCGGACGTGAAAACCTTGGTATCAGAGCACTAGGATTATAAATAATCCTCTAAAATCCAACACACCACATCAAGTAGAGCCTTATTCATAGTTGTAAAGCGCACCACAACTATGAATGGGAGGCTATGAGGCATCTTAGGAAATGGTTCACTTCTTCATGATCTATGTTGTGCCTTAGATTTAAAATAAGGTTTACTTCCGTAATGCATGGTACTTTCCTCTTATAGATCATGTCGCAACCAAAGAGTATGGCTCACAGAGCTCCCTCACCTATGTAGTGTCCAGCCCATCCGGCTTCTCAAGCTCCCCAAGAGGAAAGGGTTACATATGTCAAATGCCGAAATGTCATCTACATGTTGGCACAAGCCGTGACCAACTAATTAAACCAAGGAGCCAAAGATTCTCATGTTCCCACCGCGGCTTCCAGAGTTAGGGATTTCACAAGGATGAACCCTTCGAAGTTTCACAGCTCCAAGATATAGGAGGACCCCCAAGAATTTATTGATGAGATGTACAAATTGCTTGCTATTATGGGGGTGAGTTTGAAGGATAAGGCGGAACTTTTATCTTATACACTCAAGAGTGTTGCACAAGTTTAGGTTACTCAATGGAAACTTGAGAGAAGGAACGATGAGCCCATTCCATTGGAGGAATTTATGGCCACCTTCCTCAACTGATTCTTTCATATTAAATTAAAAGTGTTGAAGATGATGGAGTTTATGAATCTTAATCAGGGCTCTATGAGTGTGAGGGAGTATTCCCTCAAGTTCATAAGCTTTCTAAATATGCTCCTAACTTGGTTACCAACTCTAGGGCAAGGATGAACAAGTTTGTATCAGGGGTAACAGGCTTGGTGAATGAAGAATGTCACACCGCTATACTTGTAGGTTATATGGACTTGTCTCGACTCATGACTTATGCTGAGCAACTTGAAGGGGAGAAGCTTAGAAAGATAAGGAGTAGTGAGTCCAAGAGGGCTTGGTATGACAACGGTTTTCAAGGTGCTAAGAGTGGTCGTTCTCAACAAGGCAAGTTTCAAGGCCAAGGATCCTTCAACTCTCTAAACAAAAGGATTGTTAATGATAGGGTGCCCAACCCTAACGTTCAAGGTGGAAATGGTGGGGTAACTTTTCCAAGGTGCCCAAAATATGGAAAGAATCATAGTGGCAAATACCTGAGGGATTCAAATTCTTGTTATGGGTGTGGAGCAATAGGCCACAAGATTTTTTATTGCCCCTATGGTCACAAGAAAGGTAAGGATGATCATTTTCAAGGACAAGGTTCTCATGTGGATCAAAGGGCACTAGGAGGACAACTAGGGGGTGCTCCATGCCACAACCAGTTTTATGCCTTTCAAAGGAGGCAAGGAGCGGAGAAGGTGTCGGATGTTATTATAGGTATGTTAAAGGTTTATGATTATTTTGTGTATGCTTTAGTGGATCCGGGTGTTACTCTCGCTTTCATTACTCTTTTTTGTTGCTAATAAGCTTCATGTGCATCCTGAATTATTAAGTCATCCTTTTGAAGTGTCTACCCCCGTTGGTGAATCCATTATTACTAGAAGAGTCTATAAGGGTTTCTTCATGTCTTTATTGCATAAAGTGTTTCCTTGTGATTTTGTTGAACTTGACATGGTGGATTTTGATGTCATTGTTGGGATGGATTGGTTACATGTATATCATGCTTACATTGATTGTAAAACTCAAAGGGTTAAGTTCCAGTTTGCTCGTCTTTGAGTGGGAAGGTCATAACTCATCACTCAAGGGAAGATTCATTTCTTGTCTTAAGGCCTGGAAAAGGATTGCCAAGGGTTGTATTTCTCATCTCATAAGGGTTTGGGATATAAAGTCGAAAGTCCCTCCTATTGAGTTGGTTCTGGTTATCAATGAGTTTCTTGATGTTTTTCCTGATGAACTTCGCCATGTCCCTCCCATAAGGGAGAAAAATTTTGGAATAGATCTCCTCCCCGATACTCAACCCATTTCTATTCTGCCCTAACAAATAGCCCCGGCGAAGTTAAAGGGGCTAAAGGACCAATTGAAGGATTTGTTGGAAAAGGGTTTTTTATGGCCTAGTAAGTTACTTAGGGGTGCACTGGTGTTGTTTGTAAGGAAGAAAGATGGATTACTTAGAATGTGCATCGACTTTAGGCAACTTAACAGGGTCACAATAAAGAACAGGTATCCTTTAACGAGGATAGATGACCTATTTGATCAACTTCAAGGGACTAGTAATTTTTCTAAGATTGATCTTCAATCCGGGTACCACAAATGAGGGTAAGGAGTATGACATTCCTAAGATAGCTATTTGGACTAGATATAGGCATTTTGAATTTGTGGTAATGTCATTTGGCCTAACAAATGCAACGGACATATTTATGGATCTCATGAATAGGGTCTTTAAACCCTACCTTGATATGTTAGTGGTAGTCTTCATAGAGAAAATGTTGATTTACTCTAGGAGTGAAGAAGAGCATGTGAATCATTTGAGGGTAGTGTGCAAATGTCAAGAGATGAGAAGTTGTTTGCTAAATTTGATAAATATGAATTTTGGTTGAAAGAAGTTGCATTCCTAGGGCATGTGGTGTCGGGTGATGGAATCAAAGTGGACATTTATAAAATGAAAGTGATAAAGGATTGTCTTGGGCCCTTAACTCCTATAAATATTAGGAGTTTCTTGGCCTTAGTGGGCTATTACTGGATTTTTGTGGATGGTTTCTCCTTAATTGATTCCCCTTTCATGAAATCGACTCAAAAGAAGGAAAAATTTATATAGACCGATGAATGTGAAAGGAGTTTTCAAACTCTGAAAAACAAGCTTACACCGCTCCTATTTTGGCCATACCAAAAGGGTTTCGAGTGTTTGTGCTTTATTATGATGCTTCAAGGTTGGTTTGGGATGTGTATTGATGTAAAGTGGAAAGGTTATAGCATATGCTTCTCGACAACTAATCGTGCATGAGCATAGTTATACCACCCATGATCTTGAGTTAGTGGCCATGGTGTTTGCTTTAAAATATGGTGTCATTACTTGTATGGGGTTCATGTAGATGTGTTCACCGACCACAAAAGTCGTCAATATGTGTTCACACAAAGGGATCTCAATTTGAGGCAAAAAAGTTGGTTGGAACTCCTCAAGGACTATGACATTAGTGTGCACTATCATCCTGGCAAAGCTAATGTTATGTCTGACGCTCTAAGTAGAGTGTCCATGGGAAGTGTAGCTCATATTGGTCATGGCAATAAGGAAGTGGTGAGAGAAGTTCACTAGTTATCTAGGTTTAGAGTTAGGTCGGATGAAGTTAAAAATGAAGGTGTAGTGGTGTTTGATGGCTCAAAATGTTTTCCGATTGAAGAGGTCAAGTCCAAACAAGACATTGACCCCGCCTTACTAGAATTGAAAGCCTTGGTAAAGGATGGTAAAGTTGAGGTTATCTCTAAGGGGGAGATGGTGTCCTTAGATCCCACGGTAGGTTGTGTGTGCCTAATATTGATGGGATAAGAGACTTGATCTTGCAAGAGGCCCATAATTCATCCTACTCTATTCATCCCGATTCTTCAAAGATGTATAGAGACTAGAGGAAGTTTTATTGGTGGAGTGGTATGAAAAGAGATATTGCTAAGTTTATAGTTGGTTGTCACAATTGCCAAGCCAAAGCCAAACATCATACATTGGGTGGCCTAGCTCAAGACATAGAAATTCCTACTTGGAAGTGGGAAGAGATCAATATGGATTTGGTGATTGAATTGACAAAGACTAGGAAGAATTTGGATTCTATTTGTGTTATTGTTCATAGAATGACAAAATTGGCTTATTTTCTACCAGTTATAACAACTTATGGTTCCTAAGATTATGCCAACATATACATTCATGAGTTGATCAAGTTACATGGGGTACTATTGTCCATTATTTCGGATCGCCATGCTCAATTCACTTCTCACTTTTGGAGATCCTTCCAAAAGTGTCTTGGTACAAAAGGCAAGCTTAGCATGGCGTTTCATCCTCAAATGGATGGCCAAGCCGAAAGGACAATTCAAACCCTTGAGGATATTCTTAGGGAACATTTTTTGGAGTTCAAAGGTTGTTGGGACGAGTATCTTCCACTCATTGAGTTTGCTTACAACACTATATAACACTCTAGCATTGGAATGGCTCCCTTTGAAGCCTATATGGCAGGCGATGTAGATCTTCGATTGGGTGGTTTGAAGTGGGGGGAAAATGCTCTATTGGGACCATAGTTCGTCATGGATACTTTGGATAAAGTTAGGTTGATTATGGAGAGATTGAGGAAGGCTCAAAGTAGACAAAAGTCCTACTCTGACACAAGAAGGAGAGACCTTGAATTTGACGTTGATGATTGGGTGTATTTGAAAGTCTCACCCATGAAGGGTGTGGTCTGATTTAGCAAGAAGGGGAAGTTAAGCCCAAGATTTGTTGGGCCCTATAGAATTATGAAAAGAATTGGTAAGGTCACCTATGAATTAGAGTTGCCCACAAAGATGAGTATGGTTCATCCGGTATTCCATATATCTATGTTGAGGAAGTATGTAGGTGACCTAAGTTCTATAGTACCCTTAGATGTTGTGGGTTGTAGAAGATAATTTGACTTATGATGAAGTTTCGATGGAAATGCTTCATAGACAAATGGAGAGGTTAAGGAATAAACATGTGGAATCCATCAAAGTCTTTTGGAGGAACCAACAAGTTGAAAGTGCCACATGGGAAGCTGAAGTCAATATAAAAAAGCGATATCCCCATCTTTTCCATTTAGATCAATCTTGAAGTGATATAATCTTCCTAGCTCAGGATCTTCTCTCCTTGCTGTCATGCATGTTTATGTGGATTTGATGATTGCATTATAAGTGCTATGTGAAACATCGTTCAAAAAAATTAAAATTATGCATGTGTTGCATTTTATATATGGTGAATTGGCTTATGGTGCATGAATCCATTTCCTAGAGCTTGCCTTAGCAAATTCAGGGACAAATATTCCCAAGAGGGATAAAATGTAAGACCCACTTATGAGGGTAGGAGAGATGCAAATAAGCTTGGATAATTTGAACCGTTCATGTTTACAAAGGGGATATATGGCTCGTAAGTGGAGTATGGCCCGTAAAGTGGGTCTCATATAACTTGGTAGACATGATGAAAGTTGGACCTTTCTAAGTTCAATCTACGATTCATCATATAACCTATAAAGTGCTCTATGTCGTAAAGGGGCTCATAATGTAGGAATTAGAGGAAGGAAGTCTCTGAAGTATTAGAAAGGGGTCATCAGACAAAACCACATCTACAGCCCGTAGAAATATCTATGAGTTGTAGATTCTGTCATACAGGTTTCGTGAAAAATTCCAGTAACTCGAATTTTTGGACCCCTTGTTTGCGAAAGGTCGTCTATGGCTCATAAAATGCTCTATAGGCCATAAATTTGGTCTCGTAGAACCATCTGGCCAGGATATTGATAAGGGTAAATTTGACCTTTCCCTCTGCTTCTAAATCCAAACTATGTTTTTTTGACCCCATCTATGTCCCTTATCAGTTTATATAACCCTAATACATCTCATTCTTCCTCACTCCAAAAACCCTAACTCCTTAAACCCTCTCAGACACTCTCAAGTTCCTACAAGGCTTCTAGCAAGTAGGTGCAAGCTAGGGTTCTGAATTTCTCATCCTCCTCCAAGATTCATCTATCTCCTTTCATTAAGGTATGTGGGTTTGATTATGGGAACCTTCCTTCCCATAAGACCAACTAATCCTCTTCTCAAAGTACATGGATTTATGAATTATTTTATGGGTATTCATGAACTTTTGCTTATGATAATATTATTATGCGTTGTACACATGTCTTCTATTTGGGTTCTTCAAGGAATGATGATTTATACTCACATATTGTTGGGGTTTCCATGATACTCAAACAAAGGTTTTACTATTATAATGGTGGATTAATTTGGTTAACCTTAAATGAGTTGATTTTACTCCTATCTTGTCTCATACTCTTGAATTGCATGGTTTTAAGTGTATGTGCATGTACCCACCATGTTTGGCTAAGGTTACATGATGAGAATTTTATGTGAATGAATGATTATTGCATGAATTTCAAGACAAGCATGTTATGATAAATTATGGGCTCCCAAGCATGTATTAAGCTCATGAAAAGTTTCAATGGTTTGCAAGTAAGATATTGAGCCCATATTCTATGTTTTCACCCTCATGTGTAATGCAATACCTACTAGAAGGGGTTATGAATTATGCTATATTTTTACCCTCTATTAAAAGATATACGCCACATGTAGGGGTCATGCCTATCACAATCTCCACCCTCATGTATAATACAATGCCTAGAAGAAAGGGTTATGACATATGTTATATTTTTACCCTCCAATACAAGGTATATGCCACGTATAGGGGTTATATATTTGAATGAGCTACTCATGCTATTTTATCATGTTCTGTAAGTTATGCAAGCTATGACTAAATCTATGATTATTTCCAATATTCTGTGGGATTAGATCTAGCACCGAAAAGAGGCTTAAGGTGGGTGCTCAAACTAAGCTTATATAAAGTCTTGGTATCTTAACTATGTGCCACCATAGGTTTATATTATTTCCCTAAATGGGATTTTACTAGTGGATCCAACTAGGTTATGACTCATTATGTAGGGTTATGCTTGCTTTACCTTGGCAAGTAGACCACTCTTTCATTCGGTATGGAGTGAACATCGGAATTCCAAGTAGTAGCTCACTTGGTCTTATATGTTGTTTAGGGTCTCCTCCCAAATATATATGATATATTATGCAAGTTTGATGATCTTTGTGCATGTTTTAACTGAACCATTGACTATACAAGTCATATTGAGCTTATGTCCATTGATTATGATTATGCATCTTGATTACTATGGCTTATGATCTTTGTTGCGCTGCACCCTGCATACGTAGTACATTCCAAGTATTAACACATACTTTTTCCTACTTGATCTCCCCATTTAGGGCTCGAAGCTGCTATTCATCCTCTTCCTACACGTGGTTAGCCTGATTATTGAAGATTGCTATTGCTGAGTCCTCCACTTTACTTTCATGATTGTCAAGACACAACTATTTTAGATTTTCTTTTATCTCTTGAGCATGAGCCCGGGAGATGTCTTGGCCCCCATTCCACTTGTACTAGAAGTGTTATTGGATATGGAAGTTTGAGCTTGACTCTTCTTATTTTAATATAATTATGAAGACTTTCTCTAGTGCCATTTCACTTAGATGTTATATGACATGTGCTCGTTTCTCTTTTGTGCTTCTAAAAAACCAATGATGTGTCATGCGTATTTAAGAGGCTTGTTTGGGGATTCCATTCAGGTTCCCTTTTGCCATGTCACGTCTAGGCCCTAGGCTTGGATCATAACAAACATAGTGCTCATGAAACTTAAAAGGCTCAAGGTGGTGCTAGGGGTGGTGGTGCTACTATTCCTAAGGGTCGAATTGTGGGAAGAACTATGGACGCATTTGCTAGAGGAGGATAGGTAGTTGTTTTAGTTGTAGAAAAATGGGGAACAAAATTCCTGAGTGTCCTTATGTTTCTACAAAAGGTAAGGAAGGGTATCATCATAGTCAAGTGATTCCAAGATGGAAAGTACAAGAAGGTTCCCAAACTCTAGGAGAAGGTTCATATGGAAACTGATTCAATGATCTTCAAGAGAGGCAAGAGTTGGTGGAGGAATCTAATGATGCTACTAGTACTTTAAAGGTTTATGATTATGATGTGTATGCTTTGTTGGATCCAGGTGCCGCTCTCTCTTTTATTACTCCATTAGTTATTATTAGACTTGGTTTGTTACCAGAATTGTTATGTGAGCCCTTTGAGGCTTCTACCCTCTTTGGTAATTCTATTATTGCAAGAAAAGTCTATAAGGGTTGTCCTATGTCAATACTGCATAAAGTCTTACCTTGTGATTTTGCTAAGCTCGACATGGGAGATTTTTACATTATTCTTTGGATATATTGATTACAAGCTTCCACTAATGTAGAACACGTAAAGTTCAAATTTCCTAATGAACCAGTTGTAGAGTGGGAAGGTCATGATTCAGAGGTTAAGGATAGGTTCATCTCTTGTCTAAAGGTCAAAGAAATGATTTCTAAGGATTGCATTAATCATATTATAAGGGTTAAGGATGTTAAGTCTAAAGTTCCTCCTACTGAGTCGGTTCTGATGGTCAATGAATTTCTTGATGACATTCCCAATGAACTTCCTGGTATTCCTCCCAAAAGTGAAATATGTTTTTGTATAGATCTCCTCTTCGATACTCAACCCATTTTCATTCCTCCCTATAGTATGGCCCCAGCGAATTTGAAGGAGTTAAAGGATCAATTGAAAGATTTATTGAAGAAAGGATTAATTAGGCCGAGCAAGTATCCTCTACCAAGGATAGATGACCTATTTGACCAATGTCAAGGGGCTAGTCATTTTTCTAAGATGGATATCCTATCCAGATAGCCCAAATGAGGGTGTGGTAGTGTGATATTCCCAAAATGGCTTTTTGGACTAGAGATGGGCATTCTGAATTTGTAGTGACGTCATTTGGCTTAACTAATACACTAACAATATTTATGGTCGGATCTTATGAATATGGTCATTAATCTTGTCTAGATATGATTGTAATAGTATTCATTGATGGCATCTTGATTTATTCTGAGAGTGAAAGAAGAGTATGTGAGACATTTGAGGGTAGTGGTGCAAACCTTGAGGGAAGTAAAGTTGTTTGTAAGTTTGATAAATGTGAGTTTTTATTAAAATTAAAGCAATAAGAAATTGGCCTAGACCATTGAACCCTATGGATATTAGGTGTTTATTGGACTTAATAGGGTATTATAGAAGCTTTGGTGAAGGGTTCTCCTCCATCTCATCTCCATTGATTAACTCAAAAGAAAGTGATGTTTGTGTAGATAGATGAATGTGAGCAGTAATCCCGCACTTTAAGGGATAAGCTTACATTTGCTCTTGCTTTGGCTTTATTAGAAGGGTTTGTTATCTATTGTGATAATTTAAGAATTAGTTGGGTTTGGGTTGGATGAAACCAAAATTATAGTTATGGTGGTTATAGATGGTTCCAAGTCTTCTTTGATTGAAGAGGTCAAATCTAAGAAGGACCTTGAACCTGCTTTGTTAGAGTTGGAAGCATTGGTGATGGATTTTGATGTGCTGCCAAAATACAACACTTTTGATACTTAAAACATGGAATTTTGTGTGTTCTCAAAACGATGTTAGTGGGTTTCATGTGTGTTTATTTTTGTTTTTCAGAATTATAGGATTTGGCACGATTTTGGGCTAAGTGTGCAGGTGTTGCAGTTTTTGCTATTCTATGACACTCTATACGAGCCATGGAAGTTTCAATGAGCCATAGAGTGGGGTTCATAAGTAGATCAAGTGATGAGGTGATCTTTTGAAGTTACATCTACTAACTAGTAGACAAGTCATGGAAAGTTGTATGAATCGTAGATGAGGTTCCGTAGTATGAGGATCAGAAGTTGGGATATTCTGAAAAGTCATTAGACAAAACCCTATACAGTTTATAAGTTTAAATACTGCTCGTACAAAGGTCTCGTAGAAGTTGTGCCAAGAATTTAAGAGTGAAGTCCACAAAGCCTATATGGCCGTAGAACGTAGTATGGCCGTATGTCTGCTCCTATTACCTGTGAATCTAGTTTGCCTATTTTGTTTGGATTTGAATTTTAAGTAATGTAAATAGATTTTTTAGGTTATTTTCAGTAGAGAAGAGGGGATAATGACCAAAAACATTGACAGAAGTGTTTGTAACATTGTTTTGTTATTCTAATTCATACTTTGTGATTTCCATTGAAGAGTTAGGATTTCTTGTTCTTAATTCATTGTTGTAAGTGCTCATATATGTTATTTTACATCACGATCCTTACAGCTATAATGATAATGTGTAGCTAAATCCACAACTAGATTGTGAGAACCATGAAAAACTAACAAGGTAAAATTGGATAATTCATAATTCTTGGAAAGTATGAGTGCATGTGTTAATTAATTCTCTTTATTTTGATTGTTTTTTAATGCTGGCCAATGTTAGAACTCACCTAGTTATTGCTGACTGGATCAAGGTAATAATAATTAGAAAAAGAGATTAATTAATAGGATTTGATCAATTTTTTCTCATCTAATCAACCAAACTGGATCAAGGGGAGGTTTACTTGGACAATAGGTAAGGTTAGTAATGTCACACTTTGGGAATGGATTAAATCACATAGTAAAATTAACCTCTCACCTGGATCAAGTTGTTTGGTAAACTTAACTTACCATTCACATGAAACACAGTAAAAAAGAATAAGATTATCTGGTAATACTAAGTTAGGGAATCATCGGGGAAAAAATACCCTAGTTACTCTTCTTACTAATTTCACAGCACTTGTGCTAGCTTTAGATTACTTTCTGCCAATTACAACCCCCCACCTCCCGGCATTTCGGGAGATAAGTAGGTTAATTAACTAGAATTGCTTGAAATTACTCTAAGTCTATCATATTCTCTGTGGGTTCGACCCTAACCATGCTTAGGTTATATATCTTGACAACAATCGCTTTAACCTTCAAAAAGAAGGTGTAGCTTAGGCAACATCAAGATTTTGACGCCATTGTCGGGTAATACGGCCAGACTTGTTTAATTTGAGTAATTTGTGAATTAATCATTATTTCCCTCAATTTATGTTTTTTGTTGTTTTTAATCGGCGGAAGCCTTTGAGGCAATGGGGTAATGTTGTTGTTGTTGTTGTTGTTTTGTTTCAGCGTACAGGTGTAGTGTATGCACAACACTCGAAGTCAAGGCATACCCTTGACTATGTTTGACCCTAAGATCCAAAGGATGCTGAGAAGAATGTCCTAGGACAATTTGAACAATGTGAAAACAAATGTAGTGAACGCAACACTGAACAAGAACCAAAATGTTCTCCAAAATGAGAACAATAATGAACCCACTCTGGTTGAGGATATTGTTGCACCGCCAAAGGATCTCCATATAGAAGCTCATACATGGAATCAATATCAACTTGATCCTATGGCAATGGATATCACTGGTGCTATTGCGTCACCATGTCACGACCCAAGCCTAGGGCCTAGACGTGACACGGCGAATAGGAACCCAAAGGGGACCCCAAACAAGCCTCTTAGCATATTATTTACACGTCCTTGGTCGCGAAAGCAATTTAACAACAATAAGAGAGTAAAATAAAGATAAAGGGACTAAGGGAAATTTTAGATAACCATAAACAAATAAGAGTCAAGAACATAGAATAATTACATTGCTTCTCCGACAACACCTCTAAACATACACTTAAGTGGGGGCCAAGACACTTTTTGGGCTCACCCTCATAGTATCAAGAGTTTCAACATCAAGAAATAAAATAAGCAAGAGTTGAATAGCTACTATCACCAAACTTGAGGACTCACCAAAGCTTATCTTCAAGATACCACCACTAGCCACGAGGAGGATGATTGTGAGGAGCTGCGGTTCCTACATGATAACATCATGTAGGCATAGAGTGTGTGTTAGTACATTTGAATGTACTAAGTATATAGGATGCAATGTAACAAGAGATAGGCAACATGGTTAAAATGCATAAACATAGGCAACGGGTAGTATAATAACAATATGGCATGCATGATCAATACTTGAAGTAAAATATGATTATATGAAACATATTACATGTGTAAGAAAAGACCATCATCATAGACCAAGCAAACTAGTTCTTGGAATCCAAGGCACACCACTCCTTGGAAGGCGATTGAGGTGTCTACCCATCAATTGGTAATACGAGCATACCACCCTCCGAGAAGGCGATTGAGGTATCTACCCCTTAATTGATAGTACAAGCTTACCACCCCCCCCCAATAAGGTGATTTAGGTATCTACCCCTCAATTGGTAGTATGGACTTACCACCCCTCGACAAGGCGATTGAGGTATATACCCCTCAACATGGTAGTACAAGCATAGCACCCTTCGCTTCCCCCCCCCCTTCGTGACAAGATGGTTGAGGCATATCACCCCCTCAGCAAGGTATGGTCAATTTGCAACACCGTAGATACTTTTCATGAAATCATCACATTCAAACATTCCTTTCATCATTATAAAGTCATTTGGCTCATAAGTGATACAATAGATTATCAGTAACTCTACAATTCATAACTGGACATTTTACCAAACACTTGGTGGGTATGTAATGCTAGTTCAAGATCATGTGATTCAAGAGTAAAATCATGTGAGAAAACTTAATGTAAATCAACCCACCAACATTTGGTAACACCCTCATGCAAGATACATTGAAACCCTTCATCAAATCACATAATAGATTATAGATTCAACATTTTATGAAACCCTAACAGAGTTGATAGTAAAATTCATAGTAAGAGATACCCATAGATAATTCAATTTGAAAACATGCATTTTACATTAAAAAAAATAAGGTCTGGAACCATGGGTGAGAATACCCAATGTTGGAAACTCATATACCTCAAATTTGGGGATTTTCTTAATGAAGATTTAGATGAGAACTTGAAGCTTGAATGAATTTCTTGAGATCCAGAGATGAGTTTAGGACACTTGAATTTGGGTGAAATATTTGGCTAAGTGTTAGAGAGGGTTTTGGAGAATGTCTAGTATAATATGGGGTTGACAAATGACTAGTATAGGCGTTTTTATGCATAGGAGGGCTTAGGCTCGAGGCCCAAAAGCCTTAGGCTGAGACGGTGAAATTAGCAACAAAATACACATCTCTGCGATGGAAATTGCAAAGTTAGTGAAATTCATTTTTTGCTATAGGTTATCTAATATCGAGGTTATACCCATTGCCCACTGAATTTTGCCCCGTATCAAGAATATGAAGTCAAATTTTCGATATCACGCATGGATTTTGAGAAATATAGAAATTACAATTATAGGCATTTCGAAGGCACATTCTCGGGCACTTTTTGGGGCGTTTCATTATCTCCCCCTTGGGAATATTCATCCCTGATTGTCGAAGAAGCGTACATTAGAGAAGTAATCAAGATAATTTTAGCCCCCCACATGAGTGCAACAAATGCATTTAAATATCATTTCAAAAAATATCAACATAAGTGTCAAAATCACCATAAACTTGCCAACATAAACATGAATGCATGCAAATGACAAGAGGGCTGAAACTTGAGACTTGAAATAACATAAAGGATTTAAAATAACATAGAGGAATTAAAGTAAGTACCATAGGCTTGAGTAGAATGGAAGAGATAGGGATATCGCTTTTGTACGTCCGCCTCGGATTCCCATGTGGCACTTTCAACTTGTTGATTTCTGCAAAGAGCTTTGACAGAAGCAACATCCTTGTTCCTCAACCTATTCACTTGTCTATCCAAAATTTCTACTAGAACCTCTTCATAAGTCAAATTGTCTTCAACAACACCCACCATATCTAAAGATACAATAGCACTAGGGTCACCCACACACTTCCTTAACATAGAAACATGGAAGACCGGATGAACCATATTCATATCATTAGGAAACTCCAACTCACAGGCCACCTTACAAATCCTCCTTAACACTCGATAAGGACCCATGAATCTTGGACTCAATTTACCCTTTTTACCACAATGAACTGCACCCTTCATGGCTGAGACCTTCAAATAGACCCAATCACCAACCTTAAATTCAAGATCCCTTCACCTCACATCGTCATATGACTTTTGTATACTTTGGGTTGTTTTCAGTCTCTCCCTTATTATCCTCACCTTCTCCATGGCCTCCATAACCAAATCCGGGCCTGACAAACCCATCTCCCCCACTTCAAAAAATCTAGCGGGGGACCCACAATGTCTACCATAGAGAGCCTCAAAAGGAGTCATACCAAAGCTTGAATGATAACTATTGTTGTAAGCAAACTCAACGAGTGCAAGGTGTTCATCCAACTATCTTAAACTCCAAAACATAAGTTATAAGCATATCCTTAAGAGTTTGGATAGTTCTTTCAGCTTGGCCATCCGTTTGAGGGTGAAAGGTCGTGCTAAGCTTTACCTTGGTACCAAGACCTCTTTAGAAGGACGTCCAAAAGTGAGAAGTAAATTGAGCACCACCATTTGATATGATAAACAAAGGCACCCCATGCAATCTCAATTTGGCATAATCTTTGACACCATAAGTAGTCTTAACCGGTAGGAAATGAGTTGACTTTGTCATTCTATCAAGAACAACCCAAATAGAATCAAAATGCTTTCTAATCTTAGGCAACCCAACCACAAAGTCCATGTTAATTTCCTCCCACTTTCAAGTAGGAATCTCTATATCTTGGGCTAGCTTACCTGGCCTTTGATGCTCGGCTTTAACTTGTTGGCAATTATGACAACCAGATACAAACGTAGCAATGCCTCTCTTCATACTAGACAACTAGTACACTTCCCTCAAATCTCAATACATCTTTGTATAACCGGAGTGAATAGAATAGGAAGAATTATGAGCCTTATCTAAGATCTTCTTCCTCAAGTCATCACATTAGGCACACACACCCTACCTTGGTACCTAAGGGCATTATCTCCCCCATGGGAGAAAACCTCCACCTTACCCTCTCTCACCAAGGCCTTCAACTCTAATAAGGCAGGGTCAAGATCTTGGTTTGCATTCGCCCATTCAATCAAGGAAGATTTAGAACCATCAACAACCACAATACTACCATTATCAACCTCTTCCAAACTAACCCCAAATCTAGCCAACTGATGGACCTCTCTAGCCACCTCCTTGCCACCATCAACAACATGAGTTAGGCTACCCATAAAAACCCTACTTAGGATATCGGCCACAACATTAGCCTTACCGGAGTGATAATGCACACTCATATCATAATCTTTAAGAAGCTCTAACCACCTTCTTTGTCACAAGTTGAGATCTTTTTTGGTGAATAGATACTGGAGACTCTTATGATCGATGAACACGTCAACATAAATACCATAGAAGCAATGATGCTAAATTTTCAAAGCAAATACCACGACGGCTAATTCAAGATCATGGGTAGGATAGTTCTTTTCATAAACCTTAAGTTGCCTAAAGGCATAAGCTATCACCTTACCATTTTGCATCAAAACATAACCCAAACCAATTCTTGAGGCGTCACAATATACAACAAACACTTCCGGTAGAGACAAGATAGGAGCGGAGACAATCTTAGTTTTCAAATTTTGGAAACTCTTCTCACATTCATTGGTCCATGCAAATTTTTCTTTCTTTTGGGTCAACATAGCCATGGGAGAAGAAATAGAAGAGAAGGCATTTGAAAACCTCTAATAGTAACCCGGTAAGCCTAAGAAACTTCTAATATTCGATGGAGCCAAAATACTAGGCCAATTTCTAATCACGTTCATCATTTTAGGATCCACCTTGATACCGTCACCCAACACCACGTGGCCTAGAAAGGTAACCTCTTTCAACCAAAACTTTCATTTTTCATATTTGGCATACAACTTCTCCTCCCTCAAGATTTGAAATACCACCATCAATTGATTCACATGCTCCTCATCTCTATGGGAATAGATCAAGATATCATCAATAAATACCACCACAAACAAATCAAGGTAAGGTTTGAAGACCCTATTCATAAGATCCATGAAGATAGTCGGTGCAATAGTCAACCCGAAGGACATAACCACAAACTCATAGTGCCCATACCTAGTCCAAAAGTTCGTCTTGGGAATGTCATACTCCCTCACTTCACTTGGTGATACCCTGACAGAAGACCAATCTTAGAGAAGTGACTAGCCCCTTGAAGTTGGTCAAAAAGGTCATCAATTCTTGGTGGAGGATACTTATTCTTTATGGTGGCCCTATTAAGTTGTTGGTAGTCAATACACATTCTAAGAGTACCATCCTTCTTCTTCACAAACAACAATAATGCACCCCAAGGTGATTGGCTAAGCTTAATAAAACCCTTCTCCAACAAATCCCTCAATTGCTCTTTCAACTTCTTTAACTCCAACGGGGCTATACGGCAAAGGGGATTGGAAATGGGTTGAGTATCGGGAAGGAGGTTTATACCAAAGTCTATTTCCCTTTCTGGAGGAACATTGGGAAGCTCATCGGGAAAGACATCAAGGAACTAATTAACCACCAGAACTGACTCTAAGGAAAGACTTTGGAGTTAACATCCCTAACCCTCACAGGATGAAAGAGACCCCCTTAGAAATCAACTTTTGGGCTTTAATGTAAGGGATGAATCTACCCATGACCACCACATCATGACTTTCACTTAAGGACGGGTTCATTACAGAATTGAAGTTTGACCCTATGGGTTCTATAATTAATAGAGGCATAATATGCATGCAACCAATCCATCCCAAGAATGACATCAAAATTCACCATATCCAACTCAATAAAATCATAGGGCAATATTTTATACAAAATAAAAATGAGACAATTTCTCTAGACTCTTCTAGCAAGAATGGATGCATCAATGGGAGTAGATACTTCATATGGCTCTTACAACGATTTGGGTTCAACATGAAGCTTTTTGGCAACAAAAGGAGTAACAATAAAAAAAGTGGCACCGAGTTTATCAATGCACACATATCAAAATCAAATACTTTTAACATATCAGTGATGACATTGTACACCTCAGCTACCCCTTGTCTCCCTTGAAGAGATAGAACAAATTTTGCCTTGGAGCACCCCCTTATTGGCCTCCTCTTCCCCTAGGAACCACATTTTCACCTCAGCCTTGTGGACGGCTATCTCTATCCTTGTGTTGATTACAAGGACAATCAATCATCTTGTGACCCACTACTCCACAACTATAGCAAGCATTAGTATTCCTCAAACATGGGTCATCATTGTCTCTACCACATCATGGACACATAGGATTAGGCACCACACCACCACCACCTTGGACCCTTGGGTTGTCATTAGCGAACCTCCAATGAGGAGAATCAGAAGATCCTTGGCCTTGATGAAATCGGCTACCCTTCGGACCTTGAAGCCTACCTTCAAAACGGCTTTCTTGTCCTTACTGCTTCTTCTTTTTTAACCTTTTCCCCCACCAATTGTTCGGCATAAGTCATGTGGTAGGACAAGTCCATATCACCTATCAACATGGCGGCATGACACTTCTAATTCACCAAATCAAATACAACCATCACAAACTTCTTCAATCTATCCCTTGGCTCGGCCACCAATTGTGGAGCATATCTAGAGAGTTGGTAGAACTTGAGGGCATACTCCCTCACACTCATCGACTCTTGCTTTAAATTTATAAATTTCATCATTTGGCCTCCCTTAGCTCAAGAGGGAAGAATAGATTAAGAAACACTACCTTAAACTCCTCCCAAAGGATCACATTGTTGCTCCCCTTCTCCACTTTCCATTGAGTAAACCATATTTGAGCCACCCCTTCGAGTTGGTAGCCTGCCAACTATGTTCCTCCGAGTTAACCCCCATAATATACAACACTTTTTACACCTCATCAATAAATTTTTGAGGATCCTCATCAACTTTAGACCCATGGAACTCTGGTGGATTCATTCTTGTGAAATCTCTCACCTTAGAAGCTGCAGCAGGATCATTAGGGGCTTGGGCCCTTGAGTTTATTTGATTAGTTATGGCATGGGCTAGCATGGCAATAACTGATGTGCTGTCAAAATACAACACATTTGATGCTTTCAACAAGGGATTTTGTGAGTTCTTAATGTGACTTTTTATGTTTTTCATATGTTTTTGTGTTGTTATTGCAGAAAAGGTAGGTTGGCATGATGTTGCATCTTGTGGTATTATCTATCTTCATCACTTTGGGTAACATTCTCAATTATGTATTGTATTTGCATTCTTGTTGGTTTTGCCTTAGCCATGAGTAGCTAAGAACCCACAACTTGGGGTTGTGGTAACCATGGGTAGTTGATTTGAGATAACCTGGATTAATTGCATTTCTATGAATGGGGTTTGTATGTATTATTTATTTCCGTTCATTTGATTGTAGTTTAGTGGTGGCCAACATCAAACCCCACTTACTATCACGATCCCGACCAAGGTAGTGACGAATAAGAAAAAGGAAGTAGATGACAAAATTCAACTGATCTGTTCTCGTCTAATCAACCAAACCTAACAAAGGGGAGGTTGACTGGGACAATAGGTAATGGTTGGTTGGCATACCATGGTTGCCGATCAAACGCCATGGCGAAATTCGACCTGCACCTTCACAAGAGGGTTGGAAGAACCTAAGTTACCATCCTGCATGCAAATTCTCAATTATAGTTATGTAATCTAGGTTAATCGAGTTAACGAGCCATGAGGAACACAATTCCCAAGTTACCATAAATTTGAGTGTTTCGTCAGATAATAGTATAGTATTTACTTCTATTTTTGTTCTTAAATCACAAACCTTCCCCCCATCCCCAATTTAGAGATTTTAATCATAAATACTCAAAATCATTGATAGTGAATTCTTGTAGTCAAGCCCTGTATTTCCTGTGGATTCGAACCTAACCTTCGATTACGTTAATTATTGATAGTGATCGCTTTTTTATTAGAGTCTAAACATCAAAATTATGGCGCCGTTGCCCGGGAATGTGGCTAGGTTTTCACTTGATTTCACTATTAATTAGTTTAAGTATTAATTTCTAGATTCTCTTGTATTTTAATTTTAGTTATGTTTTGTTGTTTAGTTTAGCTACAGGTTTTTAAGGGAAAGGACGTTAAGAATCAACTCAGACAAGAAATTGTAGGCTGCGAATTACAATTACTGAACAAAAGCTCGTCATCACAGGCGATCTATTTGAATAATTGCAACGACATGTCCTATTTTATTGGAAGGAGTCTGAAGACCCTCAGGTTCACTTGCAGAACTTTATGCACACATTGAGGGGGGGGGGGGGGACTCTTGGAACACAACACCCAGCATGGGAAGCCATGGCTCTTCAGATTTTTCCCATGACTCTTAGGTGCAAAGCTGCAGAGCGGTAGTCTGTCCTTCACCACATGTTTGCTCTAATTGGGGAGAAGTGAAAAGGATCTTCCTCATGAACTTTTATCGAGAGCCCAACAAGCCACTATAGGACATGATTGTTAACTTCCAATAAGTTCCAGGAGAATCATTAGTTGCAATAAGGGATAGATATAAAGAGTGTTTGGGGAAGAGGCCAAATCATGATTTGCCAAATGAGGAACTAGGGGCAAGTTTCTACCGAGCATTTAATCCTAAACAACAACTCCATGTTGATGCCTTATATAGAGGTGACTGTTGGGCATTCTTCAGGAAGCTGTTTAATAAAGTCACAGAATGCATAGACAAATTGTCTGCAGTTAGCCAAGTGTACCTCCCATATCAAGATCAACCATTTGCTCCCGCTAGTACATCAAGGGAAGGCTCTAGTAGTAGAAAAAGATTTGGTGTGATCAGTTGGATCAAGCTACCACATCAACAATATGTTACAGAAAAACCTTCAAAAGTCAAGAGTACTCTTGAATAACTGATGAAGAAAATGGATGAGCAAGAGAAAACACTTCAAGAAATTATGTTTGATATCATCAATATAAATTACAAAGTGGATCAATAAGTGATGGTAACTCAAAAGATAAATGGATGAGTTGAGCAAGTTTCTAAGCAAGTAGAGCATATTCAAAAAGACAGAAAGAGAGATAATAGAAGTGGTGACATGAGCTCACCAAACCTTGAGGAAGTCTGAATACTCAAGATGGCAAAGTCAAGCCACGATGTTAAACAAGGAACTTCTTGGGAGGCAACCTAGGTATCTCTTATATTTTTGGATTGTTTTAAGTTTATGTCATTTGTTTAAATTATTAGGTAGTAGTTCGATGCATGTTTTGATGTGTTGAGACATCGGATCAGTTGCATTACTCTAGTCTTTGGTATATCTTTAAGTGTGATTTGCAGGAAAAGACAAAAACTAAAGATGTGAGAAAGTAGCACTTCGAGCAGCCTCTATGAGCAGGCCCACGAGTCGTAGTCACCACTACGACTCATAGTCATGCCTCGTAGAGGGAAACAGTGAGTATTGAAGATTGGCATGCACTACAAACCAACCTTACAATTCGTAGGGTCACCTATAAGTCTTAAGTGGGGTTTGTAGTACCTAAATATGGATTGTGAGATATGTCTAAGTGTTGGGTCTGCTATGAGACCAGGACCTACAAGTCGTAGGACATCCTATGGCTCGTAGTTGGGTTTCATAGACCCAATCTGCAGAATTTTAAAAGTTGACCCAGTTGAGTATATGAGGGGTCAAAACCCTAATTTTCCCCTTTTTTTAAATGGTTATGTCCCCCCCAAAGCTTTACCAAAACCCTTTTTGACTAATCCGATCAAATTTTCCATCAACCTATGTCACTTTCTGGCATGTTTTTCTAGCAAGTCTATTTCTCTAGGGTTTCAGCATCTCCAATCTCTATCAGTGCTTCTCTTTGATTATCATTCTCTCAATTAGTATGTTCCCTTTGTTAGATTTTGCATACTTAGGTTATGATTTTTGTATATTGTTAGGTGATTATGTGTTTAGTGAGGATACCTTTGAGAATATGCTTATGTAGATTTGAGGATTAGGTTTTGGTCGATTAGTATGCCCTAATATTGTTATGAATGGTGATATCTCCTTTGTGGATTAACTGTGATGTTGACATGTTGATCATATGTGTTTAGTATATGAGTTTTCATTAATCACTTTATATATTCATGATTATGTGGAATTTGATTGTGGTGTCTATTTGATTGAATTAAAAATAGGTTTTGAGACATCCTTTGGATTGCTTTGCTTTTGATCCCTGATTTTGTGCTAATGTTAATTGTGGTGAATCCAAGGATCGAATACTTCTGGGGGATTTGCGATTGTGTTGGGAAGTTATTGTTTAATTGTGAATTGGTGAATCAAACTATTGGGAGGTTGTGGTTTGAATTTTCATGACTAGGGTTATACTTGTCTTACCTGAGAAATTGATTGAAACTCGCTTCAAATCATGCTTAAATGAATTTTTGATTAATGATAGGTTGTGTCGTAAAGGTACAGGCACTACAAGTGTCTGTTGTTTTCTACTACGAGACCTTCCTATGACATGTAGTGGTGGCTACAACCCACAGTAAGGGACTGATAAGATCTACCTTAATTTAATTTGTATTGTGTTTCCTACTACAAGCCCAAACAACGACTCGTAGGTCATCCTACGAGTCATACATGTGGCTCGTATCTAGAATCTGAATGATATTTTTTAGGCACCTTGGCACTAGAGGCTATTGTATGACTCGTGGGCTACCCTACTAGTCGTACATGTGCCATGTATCTGAAAACCTGCAGCTAAAGTTCAGTGCTCTCTACTTGGGTTTTCCTTTATTGATTTTATTATTCTTGGTTAGGTCTCTACTGTGAGTAGTTTTTTATCAAACATTAGGGTGCTCAGGATGTATTTTTGGGGTTGAATTTTCAGGTTATATGGCTCCCAAAGCTAAAAGAGAAGTTCTTAAACCTTTGGGACGACAACTGAGGGATGACTCATCGGATGATGAGCAATTTGAGGGATCTATGGAAGTCTACAAATTACAAATAGACCCTGAGGCAAATGTACCTCAGACTCGATCCTTGCTTCCCTAGTACTTATGGATATCACTAGCCCTTCCCAATATGAAGAGTAGGGTAATGAAGAAGGATCAGATGTTAGCCTCTCTCTTTTGGAGTCGGGGTCTACTGAGGCATCTCAAACCCAACCTGAGGGGCCTGATTCTCAACCTCCTGTTGATCCTACTGCTATTATCACTTCCAAAGATCCCAGAAATACTAGATGGTGTGTTCTAGGTATGAAGGAAATATATGACATGGGGTTGTAACAAAAGGATCAAGAAAAGCCTATTCAGCAATTTTATGAGGAATCGAGACTCAATGATTCCGTATTGAGTAGGGTGCCTGAGTTGAAGCTAGAGATCAACTACCATGGGCTTGGGTGGCTGTCACAAAAGTTGGGTAAGTATGCCCCATATCTAGTCTAGGAATGTTATGTTGCTTACTATGCCACTATTCTCTAATATCTTCCTAGACAGAAGAAACCTATAGAGTGGCCGAGGTTGCGAGAAGTTCTAATCCGTGGTGAAATTGTTGATATTTTAGAGGAGACTATCAGGAGGGTTCCATTCGGGCCAAACTATAGAGCTCCCTGTTCCACTACTAAATATGATAATCGAATTGAGAAGATGAGGAAGGTGATGAATGAGAACTATATTGGGTCAAAAATAGAGCTACTTAGGTGGATAGCACTTCAGATTTGTGAGGCACGTCCTGAGCCTATGTGGGTCACTGACCTCATCTATCTTATTGTCAAGTCCCATCTCTCTTTCTAGGCAAAGTTTTGGTGGTCCATTATCCGTTGGTGAATCAGACCCACATTAACCGATAATGTGATCACAGTGGAGAGAGTTGTCCTGCTAGATATCATTCTGACTAGTTATGGGATTGACTAGGCTACATTGCGGAGCAGATCTACGAGTTAGCGATCCGTACAAAGATTACATTGCCTTTCCCTATCCTAATACATAAATTATGTGATGTGGTCAAGTTACAGGTTTCTCTTCACTTGGACCCGCATGTAGAGGCCCTGCGCACCATGGATCCCAGCCTAATCAAGGCTGATGAGAACCCAGTGGCCCTACTGTGACCAGCTTCTTCGACCATCCCAGATCCATTCCCTATTGATCCTCCTACACCATCCACCACCAGTACTACTCCAGCTACTGCAAAGCCTTCCCCAGCTATTGAGATTGAGTTGGTGTCTTCCTTGAGTGCCCCCGCACCAACATCATCTTCTATGCAGGTTGATTTTCTGATCTCTGGCATTGCTTTTCAAGCACTAGTACATAAGGTATCTGCAGTGGAGTTTCGATTATGGACTCTAGCGGCCTTAGTCAGACCATGGGTCCATCAGATCAAACAAGACTCAGAGGAGAGGGAAAAGGTATTCGCCCATGATTTGATAGATCAGAGGGTTAGAGCGGTGGATGCCCGTGTGGATGCATTCGAGGCGAGAGTCCAGAGGAGGCTTAAGGGTGCTCAGCCTGCTGACATAAGTGCAGTGACAGTGGAGTTGGCCAAGTTTAAGGCTGATTTATTACAGATATTAGGAGCCCCTATTGCAGTCTCAGAGGTGGCACCGACAGGTGATGAGGTTTTTGACTGGTTAACTGACCGCCCGTATGCCCACGGGAAGAGCCCCTCGAGACGGACGACCCCGAGATGACCCAAAAAAGGCCTAGACCAGATGACCCAGCAATACGGGGGACGAGCTAATACCAGATGAGGTGGTACAAGAGTCTCTAGCTCTGGCAGCTATACAGAGGGAGCGAGAGTAGTGGATAGCACAGGGAGAGGGCAGTTCACATGCCGTTGTAGCCTAGACTTCAAAGCAGGAGACCATAGCTTAGGACCCCCAGGGTCAGACATATGTCAGTGCTTGAGCCCCATTATGTTTGAGTTTTTTTTACCCCATCCCTTACTTTCTATTTATGGACACTTTGTTGTTTTTGTTAGACAATATTTTTGGTTATGTTTAAATGTTTTGTGTTGAATGTTGTTATTACTTTTCTTTTGGATTTTTAGTTTTGAAATGTTGGCTTTTAATGTGTATATATGTGTGTGTGTGTGTGTCATTTATTTGGCCTTAGATGTGTTTTTACTTTGAGGACAAAGTATTCTATTTTGATGGGATGTGGGATGTTATGGATTAGGGTGAAGTCTGAGTAACCTCAAGTCCATAACTTCCCCCCTATTTTTGATCCCAAGGTTTTCTTGTCATGTTTCTTTTTCCTTGTGAACCGGCATGTCTAGGTAGTGTAGATAATTATACATAGTAGTATTGTCTTTTGTCATATACATAGTTTTTAAATGTTTTTTCAATCTTCTTGAAAATTCTGTACCCTCAAAATTTTTTGAGATTGTTAGTTATTAGTGCAATCATGCATATTGATTATCTGGTGATGTTTGTTCTGATAATGAAAAGCTAAGTTGAGACTGGAAGCACGAATTGTGAGTCAATACTTGATTGTGTGTGCAATGCCATGTTTGTTGTGAGCTTATTTTGCTACACTCATGTATCATGTGTTGACTCAGAAATTTCCTTGTTACTCTAAAATTGGTTTGGTGATATGGTTGATTTGGAGTTCATAATGCGACTTTTTATGTTTTTCATATGTTTTTGTGTTGTTATTGTAGAAAAGGTAGGTGGGCATGATGTTGGGAGAAAATTGCAAATTTTTGTTAAAATGCAGGACATACGAGCTTGCCTACGAGTCATAGCCCAAGCTACGAGTCGTAGGGTGATACCGTAGCAAGAAACAGAGAGCAAATGTCAGAAATATGCTAAGTGGAGGTCAGCCTTTCGAGGCCACCATATGAGTCATAGGTCTCACAATGACTTGTGTAGGTAGACTCGTAGCAAGAAACAGAGAGCCAAAATTTTGGACTAGAAACTGAAGGCCTAGACTAGGAGAGGAGCATACGAGTCATATCCCAAGCAATGACTCGTACCAGTGGGTCGTAATAGTCAAGTCCAAAATGCAAAGTGCCTGATTCTACACCCCAATTACGACTTGTAGGTCACCCTATGAGTCGTACCTGTGAGATGTACCTGCTGTCAACTGCCTTTTCTATGTAATTTTTAGGGTTAAATTTATAAATGTTGTAAATACTTTATGTTAGGATTTATTTGAGAGAGACCGGACATAAGATTCAAAAAGAGAGACATTGAATATTCTTTCTATAATAAAAGAGAGACATTGAATATTCTCTCTAGAATATTTTAGGGTTTAAGTGTAGATTCTTCTTTTATATTGGAAAACCCATGTTTGGGGACTACAAACATCACATTGTAACATTCTCCATCTATCAAACTTGTGGTTTTAAACTTGTGGTATTATCTATCTTCATTGCTTTGGGTAAAATTCTCAATTATGTATTGTATTTGCATTCTTGCTGGTTTTGTCTTAGTCATGAGTAGCTAAGCACCCACATCATGGGGTTGTGCATAGGTAGTTGATTTGAGATAAAATGGATTAATTGCATTTCTATGAGTGGGGTTTAGCATGTATTATTTATTACCCTTCATTTTGATTGTAGTTTGGTGATGGCCAACACCAAACCCCATCTACTATCATGATCTCGTCCAAGGTAGTGACGAATAGGAAAAGGGAAGTAGATGACAGAATTTGATTGATGTGTTCTTGTCTAATCAACCAAACCTGACCAAGGGGAGGTTGACTGGGACAATAGGTAACGGTTAGTTGGCACACCATGGTTACCTACCGAGCGCCATGGCGAAATTCGACCTTCACCTTCACAAGGAGGCTGGAAGAACCTAAGTTACCCTCTTGCATGAAAATTCCCAATTATAGTTATGTTGTCTAGAGTAATCGAGTCAACGAGCCATGGGGAACACAATTCTCAAGTTGTCCCTAAATTTGAGTGTTTCTTCAGATAATAGTATAGTGTTTACTTTTATTTTTGTTCTTAAATCACAATCCCCCCCCCCCCCCCCCCCCCCATTTAGAGATTTTAGTCATAAATACTTGAAATGATTAATAGTGAATTCTTGTAGTCAATCCCTATATTCCTTATGTATTCAACCCTAACCTTTGATTAGGTTAATTACTGACAGCAACCGCATTCTTATTGGAGCATGAACATCAGATCAATAGCATCCCAGAACTCTTCATGAGTCGTTCCCCCATCATGAGGGACTTGAGGAGCGGGAGCGGTCGGTTGCTCCTCGGGTGAACGAGCTCTTCTTCCTCTTGGAATAGGCATGATCTCGCATAGAAAAGAATATTCATTAGGTGAAAGCCTTACCTTAACTTCTAAAGTGCGACATAGACTATGAAGAAGGGAAACATTTCCTAAAATGCCTCACAGCCCTTTCATAGTTGTGGTGTACTTGACAACCATGAATAAAAGATTCTAATCGACGTGGTGTGTTGGATTCTGAGGACCATTAGAAACCTAGTGCTCTGATACCAAGTTTGTCACGACACAAGCCTAGGGCCTAGACATGACACGATGAATAGGAACCCGAAAGAGACCCCAAACAAGCCTCTTAGCATATCATTTACACGTCCATGGTCGCGGAAGTAATTAAACAACAACAAGAGTAAAATAATGATAAAGGAACTAAGGGAAGTTTTAGATAACCATAAACAATCAAGAGTCAAGAACATAGCATAATTACATCACTTGTCCTACAACCACTCTAAACAAAGGCTTGAGCAGGGGCCAAGACACTTTGCGGGCTCACCCTCATAGTATCAAGAGTTCAACATCAAGAAATAACATAAGCAAGAGTAGAATAGCTAGTGTCCCCGAACTTGAGGACTCACCAAAGCTTATCTTCAAGATGCCACAACTAGCCATGAGAAGGATGATCATGAGGAGCTCCGATTCCTACATGTTAACATCATGTAGGCATAGAGTATGTGTTAGTATGTTTGAATGTACTAAGTATGTAGGATGCAATGTAACAAGAGATAGACAGCATGGTCAAAATGCATAAACATAGGCAATGGGTAGTATAATAACAATATGGCATGCATGATTAATACTTGAATTAAAACATGCTTATATGAAACATATTACATATGTAGGAAGAGACCATGATCATAGACAAAGCAAACTAGCACTTAGACTCCAAGGCATACCACCCCCTTGGAAAGCGATTGAGGTATCTACCCCTCAACTGGTAGTATGGGCATACCCCCCCCCCCCGACAAGGCGATTGAGATATCTAACCCTTAATTAGTAGTATGCTATTATCACCCCCCGACAAGGCGATAGAGGTGTCTACCCCTCAACATGGTAGTACGGGCGTAGCACCGACCTACCCACCCACCCCCCGACAAGGTGGTTAAGGCATATCACGCCTCAACAAGGTGTGGTCAACTTGCAACACCATAGATTCTTCTCATGGAATCATCACATACAAACATTTCTTTCATCATCATAAAGTCACTTGGCTCATAAGCCATGCAACAGATCATCAATAATCTAGAATCCATAACCGGACATTTTATCAAACACTTGGTGGGTGTGTAATGCTAGTTCAAGATCATGCAATTCAAGAGTGAAATCATGTGAGAAAACTTAATGTAAATCAACCCACCAACACTTGGTAAACCCTCATGCAAGATAATTGAAACCCCTCGTTAGATCTTATAATAGATTATAGATTCATAGCTCAAAACATACCTAAATAGTCAACATTTTATGAAACCCCAACATGGTTTATAATATAATTCATAGTAAGAGATACCCATAGATAATTCAATTTGAAAACATGTAATTTATATAAAAAGGAATGTCGAGCACCATGGGTGAGAGGACCCAATGGTTGAAACCCACATATCTCAAATTTGGGGGTTTCCTTGATGAAGATTTAGATGAGAACTTGAAGCTTGAATGAATTTCTTCAAATCGGGAGATGAATTTGGGACACTTGAATTTGGGTGAAATATTTGGCTAAGTGTTAGAGAGGGTTTTAGGGAATGTTAAGAATTATATAGGGTTAAAAATGACTACGTATAGGTGTTTTTATGCATAGGAGGGCTTAGAGCCAAGGCCCCAAAGCCTTAAGCTAAAACAGTGAAACTGGTAACAAAATACACTTCTCCGCGATAGGTCCACATCGCGGAGGTGTCGCGGACCCTCACTGGAAATTGCAAAGTTGGTGAAATTGATTTTTTGCTACGGGTCTTCTAAAAGTCAGGGTTATACCCATTTTCCACTCAATTTTGCCATCTGATCAAGAATATGAAGTTGGATTTTTGATATAACATATGATATTGAGATATATGGAAATTACAATTATGGGCATTCCTGAGGCACATTCTCAAACACTTGTTGGGGTGTTTCACACCACCACTATTGGATAACACAAAGTTCATTGTTTCAAGTAGGTTACTCCAATTTGAATCATGGGTTGTTCGCAGACCTACCATCAGAGAATTCATATAACCATCTACACAATGTTGTTTTCATCTGTAAGAGTAAGATGGGAAGCCAGAATCTGTCTATGCATGCCATTGGGCTTCATGTCTTCCTTTGTCTCTAACAGGTGATTCAATGCTATGGTTATCCGAGCTCCCATAGAGTTTGATCACCAGTTGGACTAAACTGCAAAATGCCTTTTTGGTGAGGTTCTTTTTGAGGTCGAAGAAGCTGAAGTTAAAGGACTAAATCAACAACTTCGAGCAACTACCCAGTGATTTGATAGGTACCACATAGGAAAGGTTCACAAAGTGTCTGAGGAGTGTCCCTGACCATAAGATCGTGGATGATTCCTTAGTAGAAATCTTTTACCTAGCCCTAGAAGAGAATAGCCAAGTTGTTGCTAACACCATCATGGGAGGCTCATTTTTAGATCGTCCAGTTTCGGTGATTGCTAAGAGGTTAGAAAAAGTTGTCAAGACAAATCATGCAAGGGGGACGAGAGATAAGTTGACAATAAAAAGATCATTCATAGTCAACAATAATTTGGTGCAAGCAAAAATAAATGAGGATATGATGCAAGAGCTTGCTCAGATTAGTACCAACTTGGAGTTGTTGATGAAACAGAACCAAGAACGTGTGAATGTAGTAACTCATCAGCCTTCATGAGCACCTATGTATGAGGAGCCTTACTATGAGAAGGACACTTGCTTTGTCATAGATCAGATGGTAGGTTTCAAACCGATACCCAAGGGTCCAATCAGGACTATTGGCGCCAAGGTCAAGGAAACCAAGGCCGGAACTATATCAAGGATAGTACCTTCAGAGACAATTATCGAGGAGGCTACTATAATAAAAACAGCGTATAGGACTGAGATGTTGATTGGGGATGCAAAGATTGTTATAGGAATGGTCTGTATGTGCCACCATATAATTAAGATTCAGGAGCTAGTAGCTCTAGAGTTGAGAAGATGTTTGATCGTCTGTTGAAGAAGGCTAACGCTCAGGATAAGACCTTGAAGAGGATGAAATATGACATCTCTAGTATTAACTAGAAAATCAAGTCTCCTTTTGTTGCTATCAAGCAGCTGAAGCAATAGTTTGGCGGAATGTCAACTCAACTGAACCAGCGCCAGAAAGGTATATTTGTCACACCCCAAAGTCCCGTTAGGACGGATTGGCACCCATTGCTGGTAAGGCTTGGGAGAACCAAACTGTATCTATGCACTTTTTATACATATTATAAGGGATCTCTACATTTTACATGCATTTAAGAAGATAAACAGTGATAACAAGCCAAAAGGAAATGCATATGACTAGGTCATTGGGGCCACGATGTCTAAAGTATGAGATATGACCACACTTTAATTTAGATAATCTACAAAGCCTCTAGATAAGAAAACATATGTGATAAGGGTCAGTACAGGGCCCGCCTCAACTAACTGTATAATATAAACATAAGCTCTAGACCCAAACAAAGCCCCGAAGCAACCTAGAGCTTGGTATCAGCAAATGGATGTCCTGTACTCCTACTGGGGAGATCTACTAGCACCTGTACCTGCAGCATGAAATACAAGTCCCCATAAGGGACATCAGCATGGGATAATGTACTAAATATGTAAGGCAGGATATACTGTATATGAAAATGAAACCATCCACCGGTTTAAGCTTAGAGACCACCTTTGGTTATAAGTTTTGAGACCACCTCTGGTTATACTTTGGAATCATGTACTTTATGTTCTTTATATCACTTTACCTTTACTGTATAATCTGTGCACAGCTGTAATACAGATGACCAACTAATCAGTGGTGAAAGTGAATCAGGATCGTCCTTGGATAGGTGATTCTTCCACCCCTCGGGCTACCACCTATCAATAAATAATATATTGAGATCATCCTTGGCTAGGTTCTTCTTTCACCCCTCAGTCTACCATTTGTGATAGGATCATCCCTGGCTAGGTGATTCTTCCACCCCTCAGGCTACCACCCATCAATAAACAATATACTTTACCTTTCAATTACCTTTGAGATGGTTTTTTTGGTGGTCATAATTTTGTAGCAGTAAGACTGTAGATGTAACATGTGACATGTAGATAATCATACAAGATAATATGTCAATGAAAAGGGTACATTAAACAAATAATGGAATGCATATAAAATGAGACGACTTGTGAACTATATTCAGCAACAAGGACCCATGTGGCTTGGTATCCGCGTATGTATGTATTTTTTTAAGGTGACTATGTATGGGAGCATATGAACATGTGCAAGAGAGTAGACATATTTAATAATTGTGTCAGAGTTAGTAGATGCCTTTATGTGCCAAGGAAGAATCTATGTTTCATGCCAAATAATACGAAATCAAGTAGCCTTACATATCTTATTGTATGACCTCATTACTACCTTGAGTTAACCTTACCTTCCTTCAAATACTTACCTACAGTATCGTAGGTGATAAAATTAGCATTAGCAGCCAATAGATACACCTTGGCAGCCCAATCACATAACAAAACAACACACGGAAAGCAAGTGGGTATTTATAAACCTGAATGTGTTCTTTCAACCTTTCAGCCCCTAACTATGTTTTTGTAATACACATTCGCACGTACACATCATGTCCATCCTGATTTAATGACATAACATTCCTACAATAGTCCACAAAGCACAATTCATAAAAATTCTACACAACCTACAAATGGACAGCATAACGTTACCTCCCTTCGCTATATTTCGACGTCGACAACTCCAAACCTATTCCAAATCTAACCAAACTGTTCCACAAACATTTACACATACAAACAGTACTAAAACAGTCTTAAAACAGCACCCAAGAAATCATGAAGGACATACGGCAATAGCGTTCCATCCAACAGCCCACAAGTTCATACTAAGAACACAATTGCGATATCATATAGGGACTCACTTTTTTGGACTGTAAAAGTGGTGAATCAGGCTTGTTATATCACTGTAGAACCAACATTTATTAAATACATGAGTATTACTTCATAATAAAGCCAACCAAAAAGAGAAAGACCTCTTAATTAACAAGAAAAGTGTACAAGAATCCTTAGCATACAAGCTATCCAAAATTTCCAGCATATGTGTGATTAACTTGTTTCTTTGGTTTTGATAAACAAACAATACTAGGTGCATAAGTAGATATACTTACCTTTAAACTCAAGGTTTAGAGCTTCTTTAAGAATTCTTGTAAGGTTGTGAGAGCTTGTTTTTCACACCTTGAGAGAGAGCAAGGGACAACCAAGAATGCAGATTTTTTTGTCTAAGTTGAAATGGTTTAAGAGGGTTGTTTTAAGCCCTTTATAAAGGGCCTCTTGGCCGACTTACTCTTGACATTTTGACCAACATTTACCATATATTAATAAGCTGCTTATGCAGCATCTTAGGCCTAAATGGGTCTCCGAGTTGATGGGCTTGGGATGCCTATTTTTCCAACTTTCCCTTAGTTAGTTTTGGGCCCAAATAGTTAAGTGAGTTGTGATCTCTTTGGGCCCTTTTTAATATCCTTCTTGCACTGAGAATGTAGTCCATATGTGATGCTAAAACAAGGTCCAAAGTTACACTCTTAACATGGACTTTATTCATAATCGTACTTAGACAAATTCGACATCAGGCCTCATCTCCGTTTAGCTAACAAATTTAAGCTAAGCAAGTAGGTGACTCACCTGCTAGATTGTTAAATCCTACAAGCACCTCAATTCTCTCACATCATTTAAGGTCGTGATCTCCTCAATTTGACACAAAACATGTATACACTCGACTCTCTTAAGCATTAGACACACATATCCCCCTATAACATAAGATTCAAGCACTTTTAAAAACGACCGCTAATTTGACCAAACCATATCATGTTTCATTTGCATTATACTGGTATTGTAAGGTGTGGGGTGTTACATCCTCCCTCCCTTATGAACATTCGTCCTCGAATGTTAGCAAAATTGGATAGCTTAACCAAGTTTAAACCTTTACTTACACAAACTTTTGACAACACATTAAATATTCAATCACACATACCTATAAGTGTCCCATTTCTACATTTTGGAATTTCTCTTTAGCTTCAAATAAGTAAGGGTACTTTGATTTCATCGCGTCCTTGGCCTCCCATGTTAATTCTTCTGCTTGCTGGTTTCTCCAAAGTACTTTTACTGAAGCTATTTATTTATTCCTTAGCTTCTTAACTTGACGATCTAGAATAGCAACAAATACCTCTTCATTGGTGAGATTTTATGTAACATCTACATCCTCAATATGAGTGATACGATATGGATCACTTATGCATTTTGGAAGCATTGAAACGTGAGAATCTGGATGAACTATTAGAAGCGCTAAGGATAGCTCTAGTTCATATGCAACCTGTCCGAACCTCTTAATAATCTAATATGGCCCTATGTAACATGGGCTCAATTTTCTTTTCTTACCAAATCTCATAACCCCTTCATTGGAGACACCTTTAAAAATACCCAATCACCTACTTAAAATTCTAGTCCTCTCCTTCTAGCTTCCACATATGATTGGTGACGACTTTGGGCTATTTGTAGTCTCTGCAGTATCACCTTAACTTTTTCCATGGCTTGTTGTATTAGATCTGGCCCAAGCAAGGTGGTTTCACCCACTTCAAACCATCCAATTGGTGACCTACATTCCCTTCCATACAAAGCTTCATAAGGTGCCATCTTAATACTCGCGTGGTAGCTATTATTATTGGCAAACTCAATAAGTGGCAAATGGTCCACCCAACTACCTTTAAAGTCCAATGCACAAGCTCGCAATATATATTTAAGTGTCTGAATGGTGCGTTCTGCTTGACCATTTGTTTGGGGGTGGAATGTTGTACTCAAATTCACTTGTTTCCCTAAACTCCTTTGGAAGGACTGCCAAAACTTTGCAGTGAATTGAGCTCCTCGGTCAGATATAATGGAGATTGGGACTCCGTGTAGCCTAACTATCTCTTTTAAGTATAGCTTGGCATACTCTTCAGTTGTATAATCACTCCTAACTGGCAAGAAGTGTGTTGACTTTGTAAGTCTGTCAACTATTACCCATATGGAGTCAAACTTCTGAAATGAGTGAGGCAAACCTGTAACAAAATCCATATTGATCATATCCCACTTCCATGTTGGAAGTTCTATACACTGCATATAACCTCTTGGCTTTTGGTGCTCTACTTTCACCTCTTGGTAATTTCGACTTTGAGCCACAAATTCTGCAAGGTCCTTTTTCATGCCCCCCCCACCAAAACATTCCCTTCAGGTCATGGTACATCTTAGTTGATCCTGGGTGGATAGAATATTGGGAATGATGGGTTTCTTCCATTACCCTCTTTCTTAATCCATTAATATCTGGCACACGTAATCTATTTTGGTAGTAAAGTACTCCATTTTGCAAAAGGTCAAAGCCCTTTATCATACCCTGACTCACTTTTTCCTTGAGCTGTCCTAGAATAGGATCCTCGAACTTTTTTTCTTTCACCTCCATTACCAATGAAGACTCCACAGCATTCTGCACACTAACCCCTTTCTTTGGAGTTTCAAGAAGGAGAACTCCCAAATTGGCTAACTAATGTAGATCCTTAGCCACTCCTTGACTTATCACAGCTGGATCACCAGTATTCATGATTGCCTTATGACTCAGAGCGTCGGCTACCACATTTGCCCTCCCCGAATGGTATAGTATATCAACATCATAATCCTTTATCAGCTCTAGCCATCTTTCGCTGTCTTAAGTTTAGGTCTTTCTGCTTAAAGATGTATTGAAGGCTCTTATGATCAGTATATATGTCAACGTGAACCCCATACAAATTGTGGTGCCATATTTTCAAAGCAAACACAATCGCTGCTAGCTCAAGATCATGTGTTTGATAGTTGTTCTCATGTGGTTGTAGTTCTCTAGAGGCATAAGTAATTACCCTACCACGCTGTGTCAGTACACAACCGAAGCTAACTCCTGAAGCATCGCAATACACGGCATACACCTCAGTGCCTTCTGGAAGTACTAGCACAGGTGTAGAAGTTATCTTATTTTTCAGCTCCTGGAAGCTCCTTTCACAAGCATCATTCCATTGGAACTTGGTTGCCTTATGTGTCAGCTTTGTTAGGGGTGTAGAAATATAAGTAAAACCTTCAACAAACCTCTTGTAATAACCTGCCAAGCCTAGGAAGCTCCGAACTTCTGTGGGTGTTGTTGGTCTTAGCCAATCTTTCACAACCTCTATCTTTTATGAATCAACCCTTATTCCCTCATCAGACGAAATGTGACCCAAGAATGCCACTAATTTTAGCCAAAATTCACATTTAGAAAACTTGGCATACAATTGTCGATCACGAAGAACCTGTAACACCTATCGTAAGTGATTTGCATGGTCCTCTTCAGATTTTGAATATACCAAAATGTTTTCTATAAACACTATCACAAACATATCCAAGAATGGCTTGAATACTCTGTTCATCAGATCCATAAAAACTGCTGGTGCATTCGTTAGCCCAAAAGACATAACAAGAAATTCAAAGTGACCATATAGCGTTCTGAAAGCAGTCTTAAGTATATCTTTCTCCTTCACCCTCACTTGGTGATAACCTAATCTCAAATCAATTTTTGAAAAGCACTTAGCACCCTGTAACTGATCAAATAAATCATCAATCTTAGGGAGGTGGTATTTATTCTTAATTGTCACCCTATTCAATTGCCGATAGTCGATACACATTCTCAAGGTGCCATCCTTTTTGCATACAAATAACACTGGT
>JAOTQR010114495.1:0-25210 GCA_025774065.1 Solanum ossicruentum | reverse complement strand
TTAGGTCCTTTTGAGTGAAGATATATTGGATACTCTTATGATCAGTTAACACACTAACATGCACCCCATACAAATAGCGACACCAAATTTTCAAAGCAAAGACTGCTAATGCTAGATCATGAGTAGGATAATACTTTTCATGCACTTTGAGTTGTCTAGAAGCATAGGCTATCACCTTACCATTTTGCATCAATACACAACTCAGACCAACTCTTGAGGCATAACAATATGCAAAAACCCTTCCGGTAGAGCCAAGAGAGAAGCGGACACAAGCTTAGCCTTCAAGGTTTTAGAAACTCCACTTACACTAAAATTATCATTACTTAGGGTCAACTAAGTTGTAGGAGAAGCAATAGAGGAAATCCCATCCGTAAACCTTCGATAATAACCCACTAAGCCCAAGAAACTTCTATTGTCTGCTAGGGTCAATAGTCTAGGCCAATTTCTAATCACATCCATCTCTTTTTAGGATCCACCTTAATACCATACTCCGACACCACATGTCCTAGGAAGGTAACCACCATTAACCAAATTCAAACTTTTCATACTTACCACACAACTAATTTCACCAAAATTAGCGACATTACCCCCAAATGGTTCACACGCTCTAAATAAATCAATACTTCATCACTAGAGTCCATCACAACATAACAAGGTAGGCATTAAAGACCCTATTCACGAGACCTATAGACTAAACTGGTGCATAAGTCAAATCGGAAGACACCACTCCAATTTCAAAGTATCAGAAGGGACATTCAATAACTCATTTATCACTGAAAAACAACTCAATTGAAATAACTTAGGTTCAACGCACCTAGGTCATACAAGATGGTCATTGCATCCCATAGAGACCAATTGTACCTTACGACAAGAAATGGACTTACCCCTTCACATCTACCTTACAATCCTCTACTCAAAGACTAGTTTATTAGGGGATTCAAATCAAACTCTACAAGTCCTACCATCAAAGGAGACACCATATCTCACGCAACTAGTCCACCCTAAGTATGGCATAAAACTCCACCACATTAACCCAACAATTCATAAGGAAGGACCTAATGGAAGATGAAAATGAAAAAAAATCTACGAACTATCTAGCAACAATACACTCAACAAAAGGGTAGACACCAAAGGTTCACATAACAACTCAGGGCACACTTATAGTCCACTAGCAACAAGAAAGAATAATGAAAGAGATGGTGGCGCTCGGGCCCATCAAGGCATACACATCAAAGCCAGAGGAAATTTCAACATACTGCTAGCAATGTCGGGCACCTTATCCCCTCCTTGGGCACCTTGATCAACATGACCACCTTGCCCTTGTGGTTGGCAGTCCTTACCTTTGTTGTGAGCATGTGGACATTCCGGAATTTTATGGCTTATCTCCCTACACCCAAAGGACGGTTTCATGTTCTTCCAACATGCACTAATATGATTCCTCCCATATTTAGGCTTCTAAGACAAGTCACCCCATTATCACCCCCTTTACTCTTATTGCGTTTATGAGGACAATCCATCGTCTTATGGCCCTCTTCACCATAATCAAAGCAAAAATTGGTGCCTCTCAAACAGGGGCCTTTATGCACCTTACCATATGTTGGAAAAATAACATCACCTCTATCTTTGAGACATTGGAACTTCCCTTCTAAATGGGGCCTCAAGGCCTCACTACCCCTTCTCTTACCATTTGAATTCTCGGGACCACGCACTTGTTGATTGAGTTGAGTTATCAATTTTTTCACTGCTTTGGCCAATACCCATAGAGCATTATGAACCTCCATCTTCGATATATCGCCATCCTGAGTAGCTTGTGACATATCCTTAAAAATGTAAAAGTTAAGGATTCGCAATAAGCCCTATGGGACCTAACTCTATCACTTGACACAGATCATGAAGAAGTGAAACATTTCCTATAATGTCTCATAACCTCCTATTGGCGCACTTCACAACCATGAATAAGACTCTAATCGATATGGTGTGTTAGACAGCGAGGACCTAACAACCTAGTGCTCTAATACGAAGTTTGTCACGACCCAATCCTAGGGTTTAGAAGTGATACAGCGCATGAGGAGCCCGAAGTGACCCCAAGCAAGCCTCTAATATATCATTACACATCCTTGGTCATGAAGCAATAAAATACAACAAGAGATAGTAAAATAGGGACAAGCATGGCTAAGGGACAACTTTCATATCATAAACATCAAGACTAAAGAGAGAGTCAAAGCTCATAGCATAATACAAAATAAGTCCAATAATACCTCTAAAGCTTAGATACTTAGCGGGGGCCAATACAAGCTACTGGGCTCACCCACAAAGTCAACATATACATAAAAAAAAAGATAGTATTAGGCATAGTATCTGATCAAAAACATCATCCCTTGAAATAGAGAACTTACCAAAGAACTTGTGAGAAGTCGTAATAGCCACGTGGAGGAGTATGGTCAAGTGGGGCTCCGATTCCTGCAATGTGACATCATGTAGACATAGAGTATCCGTTAGTACATTTGAATGTACTAATTATGTAGTATGCAATGTAATAAGTGATAAGAACCATAAATAAAATGCATAACATAGGCAATAGATGAGCATATAACAATATGACATGTATCAATGATACTTAAAGTAAGATCATGCTTATATAGCAATATGACATGAATGAATGATACTTGAAGTAAGATCTTGCTTATATAGAACATAATACATGTGTAAGGATAGACCATTAATAGTGAATATCCAAGTCCTACCATCCCGTTGGAGAGGAGAATGAGGTACAACCTCTCAAATGGTTGATGAGGTATAAACCCCTCAACAAGGTTGATGGAGTACAAACCCCCAAACGTGGTTTTCCAGGTACGAAACCCTCTATAAGGTCTCACTGACCTACCACCTCCCGTGCCAGGCGATCAAGATACAAATCCTTAAATAATTTTGCACGGGTCTACCACCTCCCGAGCGAGGTGACTGAGTTACAAAGCCCTCAACAAGATTGCATGGGCCTACCACCTCCTGAGCCAGGCGATCAAGGTTCAAACCCCTCAACAAGGTTACTCGGGCCTATAACCTCCCGAGTGAGGCTTGGTCAATTCCCAACACTAGAGATAATATAATATACATACATTCCTTTCATCGTCATATAGTCATTCAACTCATAAGACATAAATTAGACCTTCTATTCCTCAAGAAAACTGTAAACAGACATTTTATCAAACACTTGGCGGGTATGTAGTGCTTGTATAAAACCATGCAATTCAAGAGTAAAATCATTCTAGAAAATTCAACGTAAAACCATCAATACATATTTGATAACACCCTCAAGCAATATACATTAAAATCCTTTATCAATTCTTAGAATAGATCTTAAATTCTTAGCTCAAAACACGCTAAAACAACAATACTTTCATGAAACCCGAACATAGTGTGTAATTAAATTCATAATAAGAAAGACCCATGAATAAATCAACTTTAAATCATGCAATTTTAAGTGAAAGAAAGTTTGGGTATCATGGGTAAAGGAATCCTTGAAACAAACCCACAAACCTTGACTTTAGAGAATCCCTAAAAAAGATCGGAGATGGAGGCTTGAAGCTTAAATGAGAACCTTAAGATGCGGATGGGTTTTGGGACTTGAAATTTGGAGATGAAATATTGTCTAACTATTTGAGAGAATATTTGAGAATGTCTTGAATGACATGAGGCTGAAATAAGGCCAAGTATAAGTATTTTAATGTGTGGAACAGTTAGGCCCAAGACTCAAAAGTCTTTGATAGAACTTATAAAACTGGGCACAAAATACACTATGGCGCTTCACACCAGTAACACGCATTACCCACGGGAAATCGATTTTTGAAAAATTAAAATTACGATTCGTTTTGCTCTAAAATTGGGGTTAGGCTCATTTACGACTTGACCCCCTGCATAAGAATATGAAGTTAGATTTTTGATATCATACACAAATTTCGAGATATACAAAAATTATGTTTTCGGGCACTTTCGAGACATATTTTCGGGCACTTTTTGAGGTCGTTTAAAAAACCACCATAAAAAAATCAAGGTAGGGTTTAAGGACCCTATTCATAATATCCATGAAGATAGTCGGTGCATTGGTAAATCCAAAATTCATAACCACAAATTCATAATGCCCATACCTGGTCCGTAAGGCCGTCTTGGGAATGTCACACTCCCTTACCATCACTTGATGATACCCGGACCGAAGATCAATCTTAGAGAAGTGACTAGACCCTTGAATTTGGTCAAAAAAGATCATCAATTCTTGGGAGAGGGTACTTATTCTTGATGCTAAACCTATTAAGTTGCCAGTAGTCAATATACATTCCAAGAGACCCATCCTTCTTCTTCACAAACAACACCGGTGCACCCCAAGGTGATTGGCTAGGCCTATTAAAACCCTTCTCTAACAAGTCCCTCAGTTGATCCTTTAACTCCTTTAACTTTGCCGGAGGCATACGATAAGGCGGAATAGAAATAGGTTGGGTATTGGGAAGGTGTTCTATACCAAAATATATTTTTCTTTCGGGAGGAACACCAAGAAGGTCATTTGAAAAGACATCAAGGAACTCATTTACAACCAGAACCAACTCTATAGGAAGGACTTTGGACTCCACATCTCTAACCCTCCCAAGATGATAAATACACCCCTTAAAGATCAACTTTTGGGCTTTAATGTAAGAGATAAACCTACCCTTCACCACCAAATCATGACTCTCCCACTCAAGGACGAGTTCATTTGTGAATTGAAATTTGACCCTATGAGTTTTACAATAAATAGAGGCATAACATGCATGCAACCAATCTATCCCAAGAATAACATCAATATCAAACATATCTAACTCAACAAGATCACAAGGCAATATTTTATGCAGATGCAAATGGGAGGACTTCTATAGACCTTTCTAGTATCAATAGATGCAACAATAGGAGTAGGCACCTCATAAGACTCACACAATAATTCGAGCCCAACATGAAACTTTTTGGCAATAAGAGGAGTAACAAAAGAAAGAGTGGTACCCAGGTCTACTAATGCATTCATATCAAAATAATTTTTTTTTACATACCGGTGATGACATCGAGAACCTTATCAAACCCTTGCCTCCCATGAAGAGCACAAAACCGATTGTGCCTTGGGGCACCACCTTGTTGGCCTCCTCTTCACAAAGGAACAACATTAGCACATAGGCCTTGAGTAAGAACATCCTTACTCACATTCGAGGGTAATCCATCACCTTATGCCCCACCTCCCTACAACCATCACAAGCATTAGTATTCCTCAAGCATGGGCCACTATGACCCCTACCAAATCTTGGACACACAACTTGGACCCACACCACCATCCCCTTGGGCCCTTTTGATGTAATTGGCAAACCTTCTACTAGAAGCATGAGAAGACCCTTGCCTTTGATGAAACCAACCTTTGCGACTTTGGAACTTACCCTCAAAATGGGCCCTCTTGGCCTCATGACCCCTCCTGTTTCTAAACTTTTCCTTCTTCATTTGTTCAGTATACGTCATCAAGTGGGACAAGTCCATGTCACTAATCAATATAGAGGACTGGCATTCCTTACTCACTAAGTTCGATACACCCATCATAAACTTGTTCATCCTAGACCTTGGGTCGGAAACCAAGTGTAGAACATATTCAGAGAGTTTGTTGAACTTGAGGGAATACTTCCTCATGCTCATGGATCCTTGCTTCAAATTCATGAACTCCACCATTTTGGCCTCCCAAAGCTCAATAGAAAATTAATAGTTGAGGAAATCAGCCTCAAACGCCTCCCATAGAACCATATTATTGCTCCCCTTCTCCTCTTTCCATTGAGTGTACCATATATGGGACACCCCCTTGAGTTGGTAAGCCTCCAACTCTGCCTTCTTTCTGACCTCACACCCATGATAGCCAACACATTGTATACCTCATTAATAAATTCTTTAGAGACCTTATCCACCTTAGACCCATTGAACTCCGGTGAGTTTATCCTCATAAAATCCCTCACCTGAGATGCTTGGGTAGGAACATGAGAGGCCTGGGCTCCTTGGTTAGCTTTGTTAGCCACAACTTGAGCTCCACAAGTTGAGGTAGCAAAGTTAGAGCATCCTGAAGCTGACCATGAGCCGGTTGTTCCTCGGGTGTGAAGGCTTTTCTTTCTCTTGTGTTAGGCATAATCTAGCATAGCAAAGAACAACAATTAGGGGAAAAACTTACCTTAACTTCTATAGCACAACATAGATCAAGAAGAAGGGAAACATTTCCTAAAACATCTCACAGCCTCTTACTCATAGTTGTGGTGTACAAACAACTATGAATAAGACTCTAATCAACGCGGTGTATTGGATATTAAGGACCATTAACAACCAAGTGCTATGATACCAACTTTATACCAAGTTTTCCATGACCCAAGCCTTAGTTCTAGTATGACAAAGCGCATGGGGAACTTGAAGGAACCCCAAACAAACCTCTTGACTTATCAATACATATCATTGGTCGCTGAAGCATATAAAAGATATAAAGAATAAGAATAGGGGCAAAGTACTAAGGGGAAATCTTGCATAACATCATAGTCAAGAAACAAAGAGTCAACACTCATATCATAGATGGATAGCATGTCCAACAAACACTTCTGCTACATATAAAAAAGCAGGGGCCAAGACAAAGCAATCAGCCTCACCCTCATAGTCAAATAGAACATAAGGAAAAGGGTCTCAATACATAATAAGGGAAACATACATAAACTTCCCCACAATGGAGGATTCACCAACTAACTTGAGTAGTACCGAACTAGCCGCATGGAGGAGAAGGATAATTTTTGGTGATGTAGAGGACAAGTTGGCTTAGGGGAAGATGTCGGTTGGTTTGAGGTTGGAGAGGTGGATTTATTGGGATGGGATCTCGTTATGGATGCTATTGAGAATGTTAGGATGATTAGGGAAAGATTAAGAACAGCCCAAAGTCATCAAAAAAAGTCTTATGCCAATGTGAGGAGGAGAGACCTTGAATTCAAAGTGGGTGATTGGGTTTACTTGAAGGTTTCTTCAATGAAAGGTGTGGTCCATTTTGGTAAAAAGTAGGAAGTTGACTCCAAGACAAGTTGGTCCTTATAAGGTCTTAAAAAAGGTTGGCAAGGTAGCTTACAAGTTGAAGTTGCCTAGTGGAATGAATTTGGGTCATCCGGTGTTTTGTGTCTCTATGTCGTGGAAATACGTTGGTGATCCTAGTGCCATTGCCTCTTGATGTTAATGGAGTTGTTGAGGATAACTTGACATATAAGGAGGTTCCTGTTCAGATCTTGGATAGGCAAGTAAAGAGATTGAGGAACAAAGAGATGGAATCCATTAAGGTCCTTTGGAGGAACAAACAAGTCGAAAGTGCTACATGGGAGGCCAAAATGAACATAAAAAAGCGGTATCCTTATCTTTTCCACTCCACTCAAGCCTAAGGTACCAATCCTAAGTCCTCTATGTGATTTTAAATCTCATATTTTAGCGCCTAAGTCATTCGTATGCATTTATATTTAAGTTGGTAAACTTATGATGATTTTACACTTATATTGAGAATTTGAAAATGGTGTTATACATCTTATGTTGCATTCTAGTTAGGGATGATTTGTTGATATCATTCTTGTCATGTAAGTCTCTTTAACATTTAGGGACGAATGTTCCCAAGGGGTACATACTACAACGATCCCAAAAAGTTCTCAAAAACGTGCCTTGAAATGCCTAGAATTTTAATTTTCATATATCTAAAAATTCAATTGTTATTTTGGAAATCTGACTTCAGATTCTTTTTTAGGGGGTCCAAATTACGGAAAAAGGGTCTAACTCCTATTTAAGAGCAAAGATTTAGCAATTACAAAAATTCAAGAATGCAAATTCCAGTGCTATTCTGCAACACTGGCGCAATGCACCAGTGCCTTATTTTGAGCATTTTTCTATTTTCCAGTCCAAGACTTTAAAGTCTTGGGTCTAAGGGTTCCCTTATGTGTTTTTACCTATACTTAGACTTATTTCACCCTCATATCATCCTAAACATTTCCCAATACTCACTCAAACCCTTAATGCTATATTTCTCTCAAGATTTAAGTCTCAAACCCTCATCCGAAGCTAAGGTCTCCTTCAAGGTTCTTTTTCAAGCTTCAATTCTACATCTCCAATGTTCACCAAGTTCATCTATAAGCTAAAGTCTATGGGTCTATTTATGGGTTCCTCTCACCCATGATACCCATGTCTCCTTTTACTCAAATTGCATAATTTAAAGTTGATTGGCAAATGGATCTTGCTTATTATGAAATTGACTATAAACTATGTTAAATCTATGTAAGGTTGTGACTGTTTTGTTGTGTTTTAAGCTATAAATCTTGAATCTATTATAGATATGATGAGGGGTTTTGATGTATATGTCTTGAGGATGTTGCAAGGTATTGATTGATGGTTTTACAATAGATTTTCTTGCATAATTTCATCTCTAAATTGTATGGTTGTATACTACCATTTCACATCCTCTAAGTGTTTGATAAAATGTCCGGATATAGTGTCTTGAGTAGTTGAAGGTCCAAAGCATGAGATATGATATGATTGACTATTTGATGATGAAATGAGCTTATGTATATGATATACTCTATATGAAGTGTTGCATTACACCATACCCGATCTGGGGGGATAAGAGCTCAGGTAACCATGTTGATGGTTTATAATCATAAACTATGCGAGGGGTTTATACTTCGTCACCATGTTGATAATGTGTAATTATCATCAACCATGTGAGGGGATTATACCTTGAATAGCAAGCTTGGTATTTTCTACACATATGATATCCTATATGAGCATGAGTTACTTAAGCATGTTTTACTCAACCATTGATCATACATGTCATGTTGTTAAATTATGCCTATTGGTTAATATTATGCATTTTGATTACGATGCCAATCTACTGTTGCATTGCATCCTACATACTTAGTACATTAAAATTTACTAACGCATACTCTTGCCTACATAATATCGCCATGTAGGAACCGGAGCCCAAGTTGATCATCCTCCTCCACGTGGCTAGATCGTTGCTACTCAAACTAGTTGGTGAGTCCTCCACTTCGGGAATCTTAGTTTACTATATCTCTTTTTATGTATTGAGACACTCTTTTTTATGTTCCATCTGACTATGAGGGTGAGCCCGGTTGCTTTGTCTTGGTCCCCGCTCTTAACTATATAGTAGAGGTGGTTGTGGAAATGTTATGTATCTATGAAATGAGTTAACTCTTGCCTCTTGATTATGATGATATGGAAGTTCTTTTCCTTAGCTCAAATTTCCCCTTTCTTTTATATCTTGATGCTTGATTATTGTTTTTGCGACTAAGGATGTGTAATAATGCTCTAAGAGGCTTGCTTTAGGACCCTTCAGGTTCTCTTTGTGTCATGTCACGTCTAGGCCCTAGGGTTGAGTCGTAACAAAAATATAGGAGCGGACATAAGCTAATCTTTCAATGTTTGGAAGCTTCTCTCACTCTCATCAGTCCACACGAACTTAACCTTGTTTTGAGTCAATTTTGTCATAGGAGAAGCAATGGAAGAGAACCCGTTCACAAACCTTCTATAATAACCCGCTAGGCCCAAGAAGCTCCTAATATCTAACGGGGTGATTGGTCTATGCCAATTCCTACTCACATCGGTCTTTTTAGGATCCACGTTGATACCATCCACCACCCTCCCCCCTCCCCCGCACATGACCCAAGAATGCAACCTCCTTCGACCCAAATTCACACTTTTCATACTTGGCATATAGTTTCTCCTCCCTTAATCTTTGCAACACAACCCTCAAATGACCCATATGCTCCTCCCTACTATGTGAATATATCAAAATATCATCAATGGAGACCACAAAAAAGGAATCAAGGTAGGGTTTGAAGAACCTATTCATTAGGTCCATGACGATGGTCGATGCATTGTCAACCCAAAAGACATCACCACAAACTCATAATGCTCATATGTAGTCCGGAAAGCCATCTTGGGAGTATCACACTCCCTTACCTTCACTTGATGATACCTGGACCGAAGATCAATCTTAGAGAAACGGTTAACCCCTTCTAATTGGTCAAACAAGTCATCAATCCTTGGAAGAGGATACCTATTCTTAATGTGACCCTATTGAGTTTTCGGTAGTCAATACACATCCTAACGGAGCCATCCTTATTTTTTTCACAAACAACACTGGAGCATCCCAAGGTGATTGGCTAGGTGTAATAAATCCCTTCTCCAATAAGTCCCTCAATTGTTCCTTCAACACCTTTAACTCCGCCAGGGCCATACGATAAGGGGGAATAGAAATGGCTTGAGTATCGGGAAGGAGGTCTATGCCAAAGTTCATTTCCCTTTCAGGAGGAACACTGGGAAGGTCATTTGGGAAGACATCAAAGAACTCATTTACAAATGGAACCGACTCTGTGGGAAGTACTTTAGACTCCACATCCCTAACTCTCACAAGATGGTAAAGACACCCCCTTCGAGATCAACTTACGGGTTTTAATGCAAGAGATGAATTTGTCCTTGATCACCACATCTTGACTCTCCTACTCAAGGACGGGTTCATTTGGTAATAGGAATTTAACCCTACGAGTTCTACATTCAATAGAAGCATAGTAGGCATGCAACCAATCCATCCCAAGAATGACATCAAAATTGACTATGTCTAACTCAACAAGATCACAAGGCAACAGTTTATGCAAGATACAAATAGGACAACTTCTATAAACTTTCCTAGCAATAATACATGCACCAATAAGAGAAGATTCATATGACTCATGCAATAAATCAGGGTCAACATGGAACTTTTTAGCAACAAAAGGGGTAACAAAGGAAAGTGTGGCACCCAGATCAGTCAAAGCATATACATCAAATTCAAAGATTTTCCACATAGCAGTAACAACATTAAGAACCTCACCAATGCCTTGCCTCCGATGTAGACCATAAGATCGATTGTGCATTGGGGCGCCACTTTGATGACCACCCCTACCCAATGGAACCACATTTGCACCCCGGGTTTTGCCACAGTTTCTTGGACAATCCATCTTCTTGTGACCAAGCTCCCCATATTCAAAGCATGCATGAGAACCTTGCAAACATGGGCCCCTTTGACCCCTCCGTATTTAGGGCACACATCAATAGGAGCCACACCACCAACACCTTGAGGCCTAAGGAGGTCATTGGCAAACCCCCTATTAGTAGCATGAGAAAACCCTAGCCTTGATAGAGCTGGTTACCTCTTTGGAACTTTCCCTCTTGGCCTCATGACCTCTCCTCTTCCTCAAATTTTCTTCCTCCATTTGCTTGGCATATGTCAACAATCAGGACAAGACCATGTCATTAATTAGCAAAGTGGACTGGCATTCTTTGCTCACCAAGTCAGAGACCCCATCACGAACTTATTCATCCTAGATCTAGGATCGGCCAACAAAAGAGGAGCATACTTTGAAAGTTGATTAAACTTGAGTGCATACTCCCTCACTCTCACGGAACCTTGCTTTAAATTCATAAACTCTACCAACTTAGCTTCCCTAAGATCAAGAGGGAAGAACCGACTAAGAAAAGCCAATTTCAACTCCTCCCAAAGCACTATATTACTAATTCCCTTCTCCCCCATCCATTGATCATACCATACTTGGGCTACCCTTTTTATTTGGTATGCCTCCAACTCTACCTTTTCATTTAGCTTAATACCCATGATATTCAAAATCTTGTGGACCTTATCAATGAACTTTTGTAGATCTTCATCCACCTTTCACCCATAGAACACCAGAGGATTCATCCTCATGAAGTTCCTTAATCTAGCTCCTGGGGTTGTAGAATGCGGGGCTTGGGCCCCTTGAATGTCTTAGTTGGCCACAACTTGGGCAAGTATAGTGACAGCATCCCAGAGCTCACCATTAGTAGATTGCTCCTTGGGAGTTCGAGCCCTTTTCCTCGAGTGTAAGCTTGATCTAGCATAGAAAAGAATAATTGTTCGGAGGGAAAACCTTACCACAACTCTATAGCATGACTTAGAATAAGAAGAAGGAAAACATTTCCTAAAACAACTCATATCCTCATATTCATATTCATGGCGTGCTTCACAATTTTAAATAGGAATCTAATCGACGTGGTGTGATAAATTCCGAGGATCTATCAACCTAGTGCACTGATACTAGGTTTGTCACGACTCAATCCTAGGGCCTACACACGACAAGGCTAATAATGAACCTGAAGGAACCCTAAACAAGCCTATTGACTTATTAATAGCCATCATTGGTCATGGAAGCATATAAAAGACATAAAGAATAATAATTGGGGCAAAGGGACTAAGGGGAAAGCTTGCATAACATCATATTCAAGAAACAAAGAGTCAAAGCTTACATCATAGGTACATTGCATGTCCAGCAAACACCCTACTATATAGATAAGAGCGGGGGCCAAGATAAAGTAACTGGGCTCACCCTCATAGTCAAAATATAACATATAGAAGCGTGTCTCAATATATAATTAGAGAAACGTAGATAAACATCTCCGGAATGGAGGACTCACCAACTAACTTAAGTAATACCTAACTAGCCACGTGGAGGATGAGGATGATCAACTTGGGCTCCGGTTCCTACATGGTGATATCATGTAGGCAAGAGTATGCATTAGAATGTTTGAATGTAGTAAGTATGTAGGATGTAATGCAACACGATATAGCTATTGGAATCGAAATGCATAACAATAGGCAATACACATACTATAACAATACGACATATATGATCAATGCTTAAGTAACATATTCTTAAGTAACTTATGCTTATATAGTGTATAATATGTATAGAAGAGACCAAGTTAGATTCTCAAAGTATATACCCCTTGGTAGGTTGATGATGATTTCACCTTTCACTATGGTGTGTGAGGTACAAACTCCTCAACTAGGTTAGTGATGATCTCATCCATCACCCTGGTGTGAAGTACAAACCCCTCAACTAGGTTAGTGATGATCTCGCCCATCACCCTGGTGTGTGAGGTACAAAACCCTCAACTAAGTTAGTGGCAATCTCAACTACCACCCTGGTGTTTGAGATATTAACCCCTCAACTAGCTTACCCGAGCTCTTAGTCCCCTCCCCCCCCCCAGATCAAGTATGGTCTAATGCAACACTTTATATAGAATATACCATATGCACAAGTTCTTTCCATCATCATAACATCATTCATATAATATCTCATGCTTTGAAACTTCAATCCCTCAAGAAACCATAACAAGACATTTTATCAAACACTTAGAGTTTGTGCAATGCTAGTGTAAAATCATGCAATTCAAGAGTGAAACAATATACATCAAGACACTTCATCAATCCTTACCATAGACCTTAGATTTATAGCTCCAAACATAGTAAAACAGTCATAATATCATAGACCCAACATAGTGTGCAGTGGTTTTCATAATAGTTAAGACCCATGAATAAATCAACTTCAAATCATACAATTGTTAAGTAAAGAGATCTTGGATACCATGGGTGAAAGGAACCCATGAAAGAAACCCACATACCTTAGCTTGGAGATAAACTTGGTGATGATTGGAGGTGGACACTTGAAGCTTGAAGAAGAACCTTGAAGAAAATCCTTAGATCTGGAAGAGGTTTTGAGACTTGAATATAGGAGTGAAAATATGGCTAAGTGTTTGAGTGAGTATTGTGGAATGTTTAGGATGATATGAGGGTGAAATATGACTATGTATAGGTAAATACATATTTGGGAATACTTAGGCCCAAGACTTAAAAGTCTTGGATCGAAGTCAAAAATAGCAAAATTTTAACACTGGTGCGCGCCCTTGGTGCCTCGCATTAGGGGCACAGCAAGCTCATTGGAATTTGACATTTGAAAAATCAAAATTGCTAATCATTTGCTCTAAACTCAATTCGAGCTTGCTCGATTTGTTCAATTGAGACCTAATTTTGACCCTCTGAACAAGAATATGGAGTTAAATTTCTGATATCACGCATGGATTTTGAGTATATGGAAATTACAATTTCAATAACTTCTGAGGCACATTTCTAGGAACTTTTTAGGACTGTTTCACAACAACAAAAGTATAAAGCAAGGATAAGGGAGTAAGGGAACTTTTCCATATCATAAAACATTAAAAAGTCAAGAGAGTCAATCTCATAGCATCATTACATAACTTGCCGAACAACACCTCTACACATAGAACTTAGTGGGGACCAAGACAAGAAACTGAGCTCACTCTCATAATCAATGCATATAAATAAAGGAAAAAGAGTCTTAGCATAACATAAGAGAAAACGGCATCATCCTCGGTGTTGAGTACTCACGAACTAGCTTGAGAGAGATTGTACTAGCCACGTGGAGGTGGAGGATCAAGCATGGCTCCGGTTCCTACATGGTAACATCATGTAGGCATAGAGTATGCATTAGTACGTTTGAATGTACTAAGTATGTAGGATTCAATGCAACAAGAGATAAGCAACATAATTGAAATACATAAACATAGGTAATGGATAAGCATATGCAATATGGTATACATGGATGATGCTTAGAGTAAATTATGCTGACATACCATATAATACGTGTGTAAGAACTGACCATCAATATAGAATATCCAAGGCCTACCACCTCCTTAGAGATGTGATTGAGGTAGAAACCCCTCAACATGGTTATTTAGGTACATACCCCCAACATAGTAGCACAGGCCTACAACCTCCCGAGCGAGGCAATTGAGGTACAAACCCCTCAATGTGTTTATTGAGGTACATACCCCAACCCCCAAATCATGGTAGCATGGGCCTACTACTTCCCGAGCAAGGCAATCGATGTACCAACCCCTCAATATGGTTACCTGAGCCTACTACCTCCTGAGTGAGGCAAATGAGGTACCAACCCCTTAATGTCATTACCGGAGCCTCTAACCCCCCAAGTGAGGCTTGGTCAACTTACAATACTAGAGAGGAAAATGACACATATATACATTCCTTTCATCATCATAAAGTCATTCAAATCAAAAGACATGCTTTAGACTTTCAACAACTCAAGAATCCATAACCAGACATTCTATCAGTCACTTGGCGGGTGTGTAATGCTAGTGTAACACCATGCAATTCAAGAGTGAAATCAAGCAAGAAAATCCAATGTAAGACTACCCACCAACATTTGGTAATACCATCATGCAATATACATCAAAACCTTTCATCGAATGTCAAGATAGATCCAAGAATCATAGATCAGAACATGCTTAAACAGTCAACACTTAATCATAGTAAGACCCATAAGTAAATAAACTTAGCATCATGAGATTTAGGTTAAAAGGAAACTTGGTCACCATGGATGAAAGGACCCAATGGTTGAAACCCTCATACCTTTACTTTGGAGAATCCTTGATGAAGATTAGAAATGGAAACGTGAAGCTTGAGTGAAACCCTTAAGATCCCAATGAGTTTTGGGACTTGAAATTTCGGGTGAAATATTTGTCTAAGTGTTTAAAAATTATTGGGGAAATGTCTTATATGATATCAAGGTGAAATATGGCTAAGTATAGGTATTTTCACACATAGGAATTCTTAGGCCCAAGACCCAAAAGCCTTGGACCTAGATAAAAATCATTGGCAATAAAATACACAGGTCCGCATCAGGTCTGCGACGTGGACCTATCGTGGAAGCAACTTTTACACTAGTATGCAACGGTTGTGCGTCGCGGTACCATCGCAGATCGCCATTATTTTGTGCAAACTTGGGAAAATCAGTTTTTTTTACTGTTGCTTTAAAATCGGGGTTAGACCCCTTTCCCACTCAATTTTTCTCCCTGATCAAGAATATGAACTCCAATTTTTGATATCACGTATGGATTTTGAGATAAATGAAAATTACAATTTCAAGCACTTTTGAGACACATTTTTAGGAACTTTTTGGGGTCATTTCAAGGTGACATACCTCAATCACCTTGTAAGGGGTGACATGCCCGTACTAATATGTTGAGAGGTAGATAACTTGACAACCTTTCGAGGGGTCACAAGCCCGTACTACCATCTTGAGGGGCAGATAACTCAATCACCTTCCAAGGGGGTGACATGCCTTGAATTCCTAGTAATAGCTTGCTTGGTTTATGATTATGGTCTCTTCCCATACATGTAATCTATATTACAAGTTATATGATTTACAAGCATGTTTTACCTCAAGCATTGATCATGTATGCCATATTTATATTGTACTTATCCATTACTTATGACTATGCATTTGACTATGTTTTCCTAGGTCTTGTTGCATTACATCCTACATACTTAGTACATTTAAACATACTAATGCGTACTCTATACCTACATAATGTTACCATGTAGGAACCGAAGCACCTCGATCATCCTCCACGTGGCTAGTTTGGTGCTTTGAAGATACACTTTGGTGAGTCCTCAAGTCTGAGGACACTATCTATGTTACTCTTTCCCTTTGTTACTTCTCTATATTGAACAATTGGCACTATGAGGGCGAGCCCGGAAAGTGTATTAGCCCCCGCTCCAATCTATGTTTAGAGGTATTGTTGGAAATATTGATGTACTTATGCTTTGAGCTTGACTCTTGAGTATTTTATGATTATCAAAGACACACCTTAGTCACTTTTTCCTTATTTATATCTGTTATTGTCTTTTATTTTGCTTCCGTGACCAAGGATATGTGTTTAATATGCTAAGAGGCTTGTTTGGGATTCCTTTGGGTTTCTCAATCACCGTGTCATGTCTAGGTCCTAAGTTTGGGTCGTGACAAGTGTCATCACACCCGAATTTCAGGTACTGACAAAATCGCCTTCCAGGTAGCCTAGAGTAAAGTGTGTGCATACATATACACATATATATAAATACACAGACACACATATATATATAATGCTGAGACAGAACTATCGTTTGGACTCTGTAATATCTGTATCTATTCTATAATGACAAAGAATATATAAGCACCTGGATGATGCACGACCTCACTAGAGCTTAACATTTTGGTTTCAGAAAGTTTAAGACCAAGGCAAGCTCCATGAAAGCCCTCAAAGTCTGTGTAAGGCTATACAGACCATATGGAGCCTCCTTGGAGTGACCCTTAGCCTTGTGTGTGGTATTGAACTTAATTGTGTAGTTTTGGACTAAGGCATGCCACACATGGACCCCACATGGGCTGTGTTAGGCTTCATGGAACGTATGGTAGCCTTAGTTTTGAAATCTCATTGTTTTGAGACCAAGCAAGGTGGCATGGCCAAATATACAATCCGTAAAACATGGTACGATCCGTATGGCCTCCCGTATGGCTTACAGAGTGAATTTTTTTCTAAGTATTAGATCACCATCTCATAAATTCCTCGTGATTTTTCTACGGGATATGGAACGGAGGAGTCACGCATACTATGTGTCGGTACGGTCTATACCACCCTCCGTATGGATTACTTTGTTGAAAAATTCTAAGTATGGCTTTACCATTTTGGGCCTTCGTCAAGTGAAAATTTTCCAAGTGTTGGATCACAGACATGTATACAGCTCGTATAGGTTTTCACGGACTGTATGGTCCTCCCTGAGATGAAAATTTCAATTTTTCAACTCATTTCACTAATGTTTTTTTCATAATTATGGTTTATCCTAAGGTTTTTTTGTGACCTTTTATGCTACCTAAAGACATTCAAATGATCTTTACTTTATCTCCTTTATTCAAATTCATTCCTCACACTTAGAATTCTCTCAAGTCACTCTTGAGAACAATCTCTCAAAGGGCTCTTGTGAATCTCATTATGGGAATTAAGGAAAGACTCATTCTTCTTCAATTTGTTCTTGAATCTCCTTCAATAGCTAAGGTTTGTGGGATTGATTTTTTGGTCTCTTTCAACCAAGAAGACCCAAACTCTTTTCACTTGAATTTCATGAAATTTTACCTTACATTAAATATGAATATTCAGTATTATTGTTTATTAAATTCAATGATGTATGGGCTATATTTATTTATTAATTTTAAAGTGATTTAAGCCCTAATATGATGAAATGCATCGATGTTATGGAGTTATGAAAGTGCATGTCCCATTTAAATGTTGATTGGTGCATGGATAATCTATATTATGATTTAAATGTGAATTTTACTTATTTCCTTACTTGAATTTCATAATGTATTGTTTATTTAAGGTTGAATATATATTACCATGTTGTTCTTATCTCATCCATAGCATATGCATTCATGAACGTTGGATTTTATGAAAATTATGAAGTGGGTTAAGCCCTCATATGTTTTTATGAAGGTGAATTTGTGAGTTAAGCTCACTCATATGGTTTTGACAAGAATATGATCACATAAATGTCTATGATATTGGCTCATTGAGCATGTTGGGTATTTACACCTCATTTGGATATTGTGAATTGGCTATTCCTGTGAATGAAAAGTATGATATGAGTTATGATTTGGCATTTGAGCCCAAGTATGAATTATTATAAATGGTGTTTGGATTTTAAGATCAATTATGCATTAAAGTGATTTGAAATGACTTGCATCTCATTTGAAATCATATATAGGTATATGTATTCTTATGGGATGATATAGTAGGACTAATGGATTGGGGGCGTCAGGGCTATCCCAAAGGATCCTCTCCATTTACTTGAACTATGTGCAAGCAAAGGTATATGTATATGGTAACCCTCACCGAAATTGGAGGCCCATAAGGTGAGGTTGCAACATTGATATGTTATGATAAATTGTAAAAATCCTATCCAAAATGGGAGGCCCGTAAGGAGGGTCACTTCTCAGAAATGGGAGGCCCATAAGGAGAACTGTGTTTTACCTTTAGCAAGTAGACCATCTCTTTTATGATGTGGGGATAACATCGGGATTTCAAGTGATGCTCACTTGGTCTTATATATCGATTAATGTCTCAACGCCTATTATATAAGCATTTTGTATTTCATGCATCATGAATTTCAATCATATTGATATATTATAATCCTTTGGATATCTACTTCTTTCTATATTATGTGCCCTAGCCATCTAACACTTAATGTAGGTTTGATAAGTCATATGCATTGCATGCCCGCATAATTAGTTAAACACACTAACACATATTTCTGCAAACATGATCTAACCATGTAGGGACAGAGGACTACATTCATCCACCATATGATGGTTTGCTTGGATCTTAAGACTTGCTTTTTGTGGTGAGTCTAATCTTCAATGGACAAACCACCATTCTTCTACCTTTGGATCTTTTGTTTATTTTATTTACATTTGCAGGTGAGCCCGAGGTATGTCTTGGCCCCCATCCTATCTTATGACTAGAGGAATTGTTGGACATCCTGTAAACTCCTTTAGTTTATATGCTAAGTGTTGTTTTTGAGACTTTGCTTATAATATGGCTACTTATTGATTATCATTATGTGGATTGGTTATGAGCTTTATGATATGGTTATATGTTATAATGTGAAAGATCCTAAATCTCGAATTGTCCCATAGCATGAGTCATACTTACCTGACCCTTAATATTTATGTGTTATTTGTTATATGGTTTCGTGTTACTCCCTTTACCTTTGACATCCCTATAGCATGAGTCCTACTTACCCATGGATACTGTGAGGCTTTTTCGGGGACTCTCGGGTTCCACCATTCGCCATGTCACTCCTAGACCCTAGGTTTGTGTCATGACAAGGTTGGTATCAGAGAACTAGGTTTGTAGATGTTCTTCGGAGTCCAACATGTTGCGTCGCGTAGGGTGCTATTCATGGGTGTAAAGTGCACCACATCTATGAGTGGTATATGATGGTGTTTTAGGAGTTATCTCACTTCTTCTTATCTTATGTCATGCTTTGAACAGTACAATGTAGTTTTCTTGTCCTGATGATTCCCTTGCTACATTATAGAAGATGTCTCGAGAAAGAGTACCCCTACCAAGACCATCCCCCAGCTAATGAGGGCCAAGCATCTCAAAGGGCTATGGAATAGCCTATCTTTAATGGTAAATTCCATATAGCCTTTGCTATGCTACCTGGGTGGTCACTTCTCAAACTAGAAAAGCTAACCTTCCTTGGGATCCCACTCCATCATTTAGGGTGAGGGATTTCACCCTGGTGAATCTTCCAGAGTTTATGGGTCAAAGGGTAATGAGGATGCTCCAGAGGCCATTGAAAAGCTCAATAAGGTCTTGACTATTATGGAAGTCACTTCTGAAGAGAAGGCTAAATTGGCTGCTTATTAGTTGAAAGATGTGGCTCAAGTGTGGTACACTCAATGGTTGTGGAGTGAGTTAGTGGTGATGCTATGAATAGGGAAGCGTTCAAGTTTTCATTTCTGGATCATTTCTTCCCTCTTGAATTTAGGTAAGCCAAACTGATTGAGTTCATCAAAATTAAGCAGGGTGGTATGAGTGTGAGGGACTATGCTCTCAAGTTTACCAAGCTCTCCAAGAATGCTCCTATGCTTGTGGATGACCTCCATTCAAGAATGCAAAAGTTAATTTATGGGATCTCTGACTCAGTTGAGCAGGAATGTCACATAGCTATTATTATTCAGGACATGGACATCTTCGGGCTCATGACATATGTTGAAGAAATTGAGGGAGAGAAGCTCAAGGAGAAGAAGGTGCATGATTCTAAGAGGGCCCGTTATGATGGAGGGTTCTCTAAGTCTAATGGTGGTGTTTATGGTCATTTCAAATAGGGCAAAGATTTTAATGCTAGCGTTTCCAATGCTAGGGTGCCTCCTCCTCAGGCATAAGTTGGAGGTGGGCTAATGCCTCTCCCATGTGCTACTTGTGGAAAGAATTATTCGGGTACTTGTCGAAGGAATTTGGTGCATGTTATGGGTGTGGAGATAAGAACCATAAGATTAATAATTGCACTAAGGTTACTCAAAAGGTTCAAGGTCAAGTGGATCAAGGCCAATCAAGAGCTTCTCGAGGTGATTCCCCTAGGAACAATAGGTTTTATGCTCTTCATGCTCATCCGGAAGTTGAGGAGGCTCTTAACGGTATGACTGATATGTGAAAAGTCTTTCATTTTGATGCTTATTATTTTGTTGATTTGGGTGCAAATCTATTTTTGTGACTCCACTGTTGGTTGTTAAGTTTGGTTTGAATCCAAAAATTTTGAGGGAACCCTTTTCAATTTGTACTCCTGTAGGTGTATCTGACGTTTCTCATTGAGTTTATCGGGGTTGTCCTATTTCCATTTTGCATAAAGTCTTCCCGTGTAATCTTGTGGAACTTGAGATGTTTGATTTTGATGTGATTCTCGAGATAGATTGGTCGCATGCCTCATATGCCTCTATAGATTGTAGAACATGGAAGGTCAAGTTTCAGCTTTCGGATGAGCCTGTTCTTGAATGGAGGATAGTAACTTCGTGATAAAAGGTCGGCTTATTTCCTACCTTAATTCCTTGAAGATGATTTCCAAGGGGTGTATTCATCACATTGTGAGGGTCAACGATGTGGAGGCCGAGTCACCTACTCTTGAATCGATTCTGGTGGTGAATGAGTTTCCAGATGTGTTTCCTAATGACTCGCCTAGTATTCCTCCTGAAAGATGAGTTTCCAGATGTGTTTATCCATGTAACTCCCCTTAGTATTACCTATTCTTGATAGTATTGGATTGATTTGAGCTCATTTTTAAGGCTTTGTTTGTCGAAAAGCTTGGTTTGAGTGCGACTTCGGCATTAAACCAGGTTCGACTAATCTTTTTGGGATTGGACCTGAGTTATTGGAAATTTTATGTGATATTCATAAGATTTGGATTGTTTCATGCATAATTGGATTGGAATGATAGTATTTTTGGAGAAAGTATGATATCAGTTGTATTGGAATTGGAATAGATTGTGAACTTGTTGGAAAATTGAGATGTATCCTTCGTATTCAAGACTCTTTTGGATTGTTGTTTAAAAATATGAGACTTGTGATATTATTTGAGAAATTTTGTGGTAATTGATGATAGTTGAGGTCACAAGAAGTCCGGCGTTATCGGTATATTTGGATATTATTGAAAGTGTGGCAATTTGAGACTTGTTGATGGCTTGTGGTACCAGTTGTGACACTTTGCATTTCCTTTCGGATTCTATGATTATTATTTTATTGATTACCTTATTATAATGTTGTCAAATGGATTGATTTGTCATATTGTCATGCATTTACTTCATGTTGCATTTGTACCATTCCTTGACCACAGGGAGGTTAAAGGTTGAGATATCGTACCACCTTTCCTAAAACCCCTTGACCATGCAGAGGGGTGGAAAGGGTGAGGTTGTAACACTTTTTAAAACTCCTTGACTACACTGAGCCGGAAAGGTTGAGATATTATAACACCCTTTGACCATGCAGAGGTGGTAAGGTTGATAGATTTTTATATACGATCTCCGAGGCCCCCATAGGTTCTACCTAGTAGCTTTAGCTCAACAGATGTGTACACTGGCTGTGCGAAAGTAGGGATTCCACCCCATTCATTGCATTCATACATTTCATTTGCACTACATCATTGGTTATACTTTCTATCTTTATCTGTTCTTATGTTTATATATATATTGTGCACTAACCTTTACATGGCAAGTGAAAGGGTTCTTAGTTATTTCATGCTTATCCGATTTCTCTTACCCAGTTGGTTGAACCTACTGGGTACATTTCAGTGTATGCACCCCTACTATGTTCCTCCCTGTTGATCGAGCACAGGGACTCTCCCAAGGTAGTTGATCTTATTCTGATAGAGTTCTCCTTCTTTTCCCCGGATTATAGCGGTGAGGCTTAGCTGCCGAGTCACAATTGTTCTGTTGAGACATTTTCTTGTTGTATTTCGTTCAAGAGTTGTATTTTCTTTATCAGTCAGCTTGTATTTACTCTTTCATATGTTTTGGAGCTCTTGTGTTGATGACTTAAAGTATTGGGATTTCAAATCTAAGTGTTGTGGTTGTTTCATCTTAATTTACTTTCCCTTAGTCATGATCCAACTTTATGTCATGACATGAGCCATTTTCAAATGTGTTAAATACGGAACCTTGAGGAATGCATCTAACAAGAATATTTTTAGAGAGGTTTAACTTTTCTAGAAATTGCACAATCTTTCCAGGCAGCCGATTCCAACCTGGAAATGTGTCATTTATAGCATTATCACCCGTATCATGAACTTCTAACCCATGACACAGGTATGGGTCCTTCTAATTGATTACAATTGAAGATAACAGTACTCAATGATGTTCTTTCCACACTTAAGGATGGAAACCTTCCACTGAAATTGTTTCTTCTTAAGTCTAGCACAGATAGCTCAACCATGTTACCCAAGCAATGTAGAACCGAGTCACCAACGTAGTTGTCTGATAAATCAAGAAATTCAAATCTACTCATGTTACAAATGGATTAAGATAGTAGACCCTGAAGGAATTTAAATTTAAGATCAAGACATTTTAGTTTGTAGTAATGAAATTTTTGTAGGTGGATGGTTAATGAATTGTGCGAAAGGTTTAGGTACCACAATGAGTTCCACCTCATGCCGCTAAACCAGTCAGAGATTGGACCATGAATCTTATTTTTAAAAAGATCCAAGAATCCAAGTGCTTTTGAATTTCTTAAGAACTGTAGAAAAGCACTCAATTAACAAGTTGATAAGAACAAAGTTGTTAGGCTAGGAAAAGTTATTCTTATCGCCTCATCAACCATGATGTTATTTGATCAAAGGCCAATGAAGGATAGGTTTGTGAGATTCAGAAGCGGTTGAGGAACAGGACCACTGCTTTGTTTGGATCTCATCAGCTAGTCTAATGAATAGATTATGGTGAAGCTCCAATGTAAGTGAAGGGTTGCTAAAAACCCCAGGTGATATGGTTATATTTAGTGAGTTATAAGACAACTCCAGTATAATTAACTTTTGAAGCATGGTCACATTGCTAGGCAGTGGACCAGACAAAAAATTACTCGACAAAATCTAAGCTTTCAAGATTCCTTAAGCTTAAAACTGAAGAGGGAAATGGACAAATGAGGCTGTTTTTAGAAAGATACAACCCAACTAGCTCTAGGAGGTTAGAGAAGACATCGGGAATTTTTCCCCCAAGGGAGTTAGACCGAAGGTCTAAACATGCGAGCTGCTTCAATTTAGAGATTGCTGGAGGAATATGGTTGGTGAAATGATTATCCCAGAAAATCAAGTCCCTAATTTGTGTAAGGTTTCCAATGGAATCAGGAATTTAACCAGATAACTCACATGCTTGAAGGTTCAAGTGATTCAAGAACTTCAAGATGCAAGTTGAATCAGGAAGTTCACTAGAGATATAGTTCCCACCTAAATTTAGCCTTCCAAGTTGGGCACAAGAAAAAAGCTCTCTGTCAGAACACCTTACAAACTGGTGTATCCAAGGTCCACATACCTTAGAGAAGAAGACAAATTCATAGGTATCAGAAATGAAATTTTGACATGAGATAGATAAACTGCCTCCAGTGTTGTGATGTTTTGAAGTAGCTTTTCAAATGTTTTCTGATCAAGTTCACACCTATAACCAGACAGATCAATTGAAACCAAATTGGAAAGGCATGAGATCTATGTTGGGATTTTACCTCAAAGGTTAGAATAAGAAAGGTTGACATGCCTTAAATTCCTCAAGTGGACAATGTAATATGGGATTGAAGACCATCAGCAGTCATTTTGCGCAAGGTTTAGTGTCTGAAGATGATGAAGTTTCAAGAGGCTGCTGTTGGGATGAGTATTTCTACAAAGATGACCGTCGCTAAGTTCCAAGCAAATAACGTACCACGTTAGCATGTCACAAGTGACTCCATCCCAAGTGCAGCAATCCATACTCTCAATCCAAGGCATTGTTCTTGGGAAAGAAACTGTATTACACCAGTTGGCGTAGGAAGAGATTCCAAAGAGTTGCTTCAATTGAGGCAAAGTAGAGGATTCACTAGGACAGTAAAGACGAGGCACAAAGGAACTAGAAAAGCTTCGACTTAGCAACATAAAACAGATAAGTGAAAAAAAGAAAACAAGACGTTTCATATTTTTGGCTTAAACTCCATGGTCGTTCTTTTTAACATCTCTTTCTATTCTTCTAATTAATATAATGCTATCAGTCACCTCGTACTACCCCCCATTGCGCATCCTATGTAACATCAAGGAAAGGGAAAGCTCATACTACCACGGCGGGAGGTCATCTCCCAACACATTCCCCCTATAGTTGATCTGCCACAGATTGAGGCATATCTTTTGGAGATGGTCACGTCAGCGGCG
>JAOTQR010114486.1:0-25211 GCA_025774065.1 Solanum ossicruentum | reverse complement strand
TATATATATATATATATATATATATAGAAAAAAGTATATATGCAAGGAAGAGTTGTATATCAATATGCCATGAAATCCACGATACATGTAACATCATAGTATTCAAACATAGAGGGGATGATATCATAACCGATATCTCAAACTCATGCAAGCTATTACATGAAATTTTCCTAACAAAAAACTCCCATCGGTGAGAGTGGACTACTTGCTAAAGATAGTCTACACAATACCTTACGACTCAATCATTTTGATGTGATGGCCACCTTCCTTACAACCCGGTCAGTTTAGAAGAATTTTCCATGTAATATCATAACCATCCCTTAAAGGTGCATAAACATATACCTATGCTGCCACATAGTTATGGGACTCGGGTACTTGACCCTTAGGGATAACCCTCCACCCTAACTCCGCTCGATTCTAGGTCATCATCACACAAGAATAAATATGAATATATATGCTTTCAAAGGAGACGTAAGTCCTTTCAAATCATTTCAATGTATACATAGCTCATTGACATCATTAGAAAATGGTGTAACCACCCGAAGTTTGCTCAGAGAGTCATATCATAGACATTATATGATCATATTCTTGTCATAACCATACTTTTATCAAAAATATATTCATAAACATACTTGTGTCTTAACCCACTTCATAATATTCATAATACCAATGCACATTCATACATATGCCATTAATGATGAGAGAAAAGTATGGGCATAAGAGACTCATACATAAATCACAATTGAAATTGAAATTCAAGTAAATCCATAAGTACATTCACATTTAAATCATACTTTAGATTACCCATACTTAAATAAACACTAAAAGGGGACAATGCATATTCGAATCCTCATAATATCAATGCAATTCAATATATTAGCACTTAAATCAATTTTAAAATATCAATTAAACATAGCCCATACCGCAATTGAATCAAATAAATAATAATTCAAAAGATCCATATTCAAAGTAAGCTTAAATTTCATAAATCAAGGAGTTAAAGGGTTTAGGGTCTTCACGGTTGAAAGAGACCATGAATCAATCCCATATACCATAGATAATTAATACGAATCAATGAGAAATTGATTGAAAAAGAAGACTCATCCTTAAGCTCCAAGATAATGTCCACCGGTGATTGAGAGGAGTTCTTTAGTGAGGGAATTTGATTGGTCTAAGTGTAGGAATAAATTTAAATAAAAATAGAGTATAGGACTTTTCAAGGATTTAACCTAGGTTAGAATGTCATAAACAACCGTTAGGAATAACAAAAATTACATGAAAACCATTAATAAAATGAGCTTCAAAAAGTTAACAGGGGTCCCGTCAAGAAGGCACATGGGTCGTGTGATGTGATGTTACATGACCATAAAGGTGGCCATGAGACAACACATAGGAAAAAATTACACTGGCCAAGTTCTGAGATAATGATTTCATACTTAGAAAATTTCAGGACCAACACCCTCACGAGACCCCACATGAGCTGTGTTGTGCTACACGACCCATATAGGGGTCCATGTTTGAGGCTCATTTACCAAAAGGTGGGTTTCAAGCCCAAGGCTCCTACCGCGAGCCAGTTCACATCTACTAGTGAGTCCTACGAGCTGTGAAGGGCTCAATGAAGGGCCACTTAGTCGTGAACTCTACCATAAGCCCAAATACACTACACAAAAGGACAAGGGCCACCTCAAGGCACCTTCCCACGGCTCGTAGAATGCTTCAAGGCTTGTGGAGGTGGTCTTATGGTGACACCTTGGTCAAAAACTTCCCGGAACAAAACTTTTGTGCACCATTAAGGCCTTACAAAGTCTTGGTCCTTACATGTGATACTTGAGGTGTTGTTGTGAGGATTATGCTTGGACAAAAGTACAGTAAGATTTTTCATCTGATCTATTACACCATCAAAACATTGACTATGGCCTTGAGAATCTATATGATACAGAGTAGGAGTGCTAGCTATGTAGTTATGCATTTGACAAACTTATTACATACCAATTGGGCACCAAAGTGATCGTATGCACTGAACATGCTACCTTGTGGCACTTGATGACTAAAAAGGATTTCAAGCCTAGATAATTAGATGGGTTCTCTTACATCAGGAATTTTTTTGAGGTCATGTACAGTAAAGGGCATGAAAATTAGGTGGTTGACCATTTGTCTAGACTAAAAGATAATTATGAGTTTAGAGTCTACTTGACATTGATTATTAATTCCTCAATGAACAGGCATTAGCTACCACTCTTGATCTTATTCCATGGTTCACTGATTATGTTAGCTATCTTCATATCGATTTTATGCTTGAAGATCTTACCTTCTACTATATGAAGAAGTTATCGCATGATGTTAGTAGGTCCTTTTGGGATGAGCTATACTTATTAGGGTGTGCATGGATAATGTCATCACGAGGCGCATCCCAAAGTCAAAAATGTTGAGTATCTTGAAAGTCTGCCACTCTTCTCTAGTAAGTGGGCATCACAGTGAAGAATACATAGCTTAAAATGTATTGCAATGCAGGTATTACATGCCCTCCATAAACAATGAGATTGCAATGCAGGTATTACATGCCCTCCATAAACAATGATACTCATAACTTTTCCAAGAGCTGTGACTAATGCTACAAATGAGGGAATATCTCAAGGCGACAAGATTTACCCATGATCTCTATCTTAGAGGTTCAATTATTTGACATTTAGGGCAATAATTGTATAGGACCATTTTTGTGAGCTCATATAGGATGAAATACATTTTGATTGCAGCAGACTATGTCTTGAAATGGATGGAAATTGTTGCCTTATGGATCAATCAAAGCAAGAGAGTTGCCAGGAGTTTGTGAAAGAATATCTTTTCTTGAATTGGGACTTCTAGAGCTAAATCAGTAATGGGAGTTCTCATTTTTGTAATAAGATACTTTTCTCTATACTGGCAATGATGGTGTGAAGCAGCATAAGGTCGCGACCCCATATAATCCACAATACAGTGAACATATTGAGGTCTCAAATGGGAAGATCAGTGAATTTCTAACTATGTTAGTGAATGTTACTCGAATTGACTTGGCAAGGAAATTGGATGTTGTACCATGGGCATATCCTATAGGTTTTAGAACACCCATTGGTATGTTCACAAAAACGTCGGTGTTTGAAAAGGCTTGCTATCTTCTGTGGATATTCAGCACTAGGCATTTATGGTCCTTGAAAGGTTAAATTTAAGTTAGGGAGAAGCTTGTTGATCTGTAACTAGAGCAACTCAATAAGATGGATGAATTTCGATTACAGGAATATGAGAATGCACTGTTATACAAAGAATGTGTAAAGTTAAATCATGGCAGGCGCATTGCGAAGAGATATTTCAATGTAGGGTATAAGGCGATGCTGTAGAATTCCAGGCTCAGGGTATGTTTCCAGGAAAGTCGAGGGCAAAGCGGTCCGAGCTATTCACTATCACTCAAGTTTTTACCCTAGGTGCAATTGAGCTTTATGCTTTATATCGACATAGGTTCAAAGTAAATTTGCAGCATGTGATGCTATTCTAGGGGAGCCCAAGAAAACAAATATGGTTATGGTGTTCCGGCTTGATGATATCTGAGTAGGTGTGTCTTCTTTGTCGAGCCACAATGTTAAATATGATGCATCTTTGGAGGCAGCTCATGGAATATAATTTTACAAAGCAGCTGGAGGTTCTTTCTTTTAGTTTTAATGTTATAGTGTAATACTATACTTGTCAGGACCCAAGCCTACGACCTAGATGTGACACGGTGAATGGGAACCCGAGGAGACCCTAAACAAGCCTCTTAGCAAAACAATTACATATCCTTGGTCACGAAAGCACACTTAAACAACAACAAGAGAGTAAAAATAAGGATAAAGGGACTAAGAGAAGTTTTAGATAACTATAAACAAACAGTAGTCAAGAACCTAGCATAATTACATCACTTGTCCAACAACACCTCTAAACAAAGACTTGAGCAGGGGCCAAAACACTTTCTGGGCCCACTCTCAAAGTAATAAGAGTTCAACATAAAGAAATAACATAAGCAAGAGTAGTATAGTTAGTGTCCCCAAACTTGAGGACTCACCAAAGCTTATCTTCAAGATATCACAAGTGTCACGTGGAGGATGATCGTGAGGAGCTCCAATCCCTGTATAGTAACATCATGTAGGCATAGAGTATGTGTTAGTACGTTTCAATGTACAAAGTATGTAGGATGCAATGCAACAAGAGATATGCAACATAGTCAAAATGCATAATTATAACAAAGGATAGTATATTAACAACATGGCATGCATGATCAATGCTTGTAATAAAAGATGCTTGTATAGAACATATTACATGTGTAGGAAGAGACCATCATCATAGACCAAGCACACTAGTACTTGGAATCCAAGGCATGTCACCCCCTCGAAAGATCATTGAGGTATCTACCCCTCAATTGGTAAATGGGCATGTCACCCCCCATCATAGTGATCAAGGTATATACCCCTCAACATGGTAGATGGGCATGTCACTCCCCATAAAGTGGTCAAGGTATATACCCCTCAACATGGTAGATGGGCATGTCACCCCCATCAAAGTGGTCAAGGTATATACCCCACAACATGGTAGATGGGCATAGTACCTCCCATCAAAGTGGTTGAGGCATAACACTTCCTCAAAAAGGTGTGGTCAACTTGCAATACTATAGGTATGTTTAATGAATTCAACATATACATACATTCCTTTCATCATTATAAAGTCATTTGACTCATAAGCCATACAATAGATCATCAATAACTCAAAATCCTTAACTGGACATTTTATCAAATACTTAGTGGGTGTGTAATACTAGTTTAGAATCATACAAATAAAGAGTGAAACATGTGAGAAAACTCAAAGTAAATCAACCCACCAACACTTGGCAACACTCTCATGTAAAATAACTTGAAACCCCTATCAAATCTCACAATAGATTATAGTTTCATAGCTCAAAACATACATAGTCACAATAGCTAAACCATCTCATAGAACATGCTCAACATAGGTAAAACATGTATTTCCGATCAACATTTCAAAAAAACCCAACATAATTTATAAGCATCATCCATAATAAGTAATACCCATAAGCAATACAACTTAAAAACATGCTATTTTCATAAAAAGGAAGGTTGTGCACCATGGGTGAAAGGATCCAATGGTTGAAACCCATATACCTCAACTTAGATATTTCCTTGATGAAGATTTGAAAGAGAACTTGAAGCTTGAATGAATTCCTTGATATTCGGAATGAGTTTGGACACTTGAATTTTGGATGAAATATTTGGCTAAGTGTGAGAGAGGGTTTTGAGAGTGTCATGAGTGATATAGGGTTGAAAAGTGACCATAATACCTTAGGAGGCCAAAACAGAAAAAGTAAGGAGGTGATAACATTGCTCCGTGATGGGTTCGTATCACGGAGCCAATGCGAACAACTTTTGGAAATTGGAATTTTGGCGAAATACATTTTTTTCTACGGATCTTCTAAAATTCATAGTATACCCATTTCCCACTAAATTTTCCCCCTGGTCACGAATATGAAGTTGGATTTTCGATATCACGCATGGATTTTGAGATATATGGAAATTATGATTATGGTCATTTTCTAGGCACATTTTCGGGTAGTTTTTGAGGCGGTACAATATCTCCCCCTTGGGAACATACATCCCCGAGTGTCAAAGAAGCATACATAAAAAGAATAATCATGAAGGAATCACCCCAACAAGAATGCAATGATGCACTTAAACACCATTTTCATAAATCTCCACATAATTGTCAAAATCACCATGAACTTATCAACATAAAAATGAATGCATGCAAATGACATACGGGCTGAAACATAAGACATGAAAGCACATAGGGGACTTGAATTAGTACCTTAGACTTGAGTGGAATGGAAGAGATAGGGATACTGCTTTTGCATGTCCGTCTCAGCTTCCCATGTGGCACTTTCAACTTGTTGGTTTCTCCGAAGAACCTTGATGGAAGCTACATCCTTGTTTCTTAACCTCTTCACTTGTATATCAAAAATTTATACTAGAACCACTTTATCAGCCAAATTATCTTCTACCACACCCATAACATCCAAAGGTACAATAGTATTAGGGTCACCCACACACTTTCTCAACGTAGACATATGGAAGACCGGATGAACCATATTCATATCATTGGGTAACTCCAACTCATAATGTCATGACCCAAGCCTAGCACCTAGACATGACACGGCGAATGGGAACCCAAAGGCACCCCAATATCATTTTCACATCCTTGGTCATGGAAGCAACTAAACACCAATAAGAAAATAGAATCAAGGATAAAAGGAGTAAGGGAACTCTTTCATAGCTTAAATCATCAGAGGAACAAAGCTTAAAATATAGTTACATAACTTGTCCAACAACATCTCTAAACTTTGAATTGAACGGGGGCCAAGACAACTTTTCGGGCTCACCCTCATAGTCAAAAGCATGAGATAAAAGAAAGAGAGTCTTTGCATAACATAAGATCAAAAGATATCACCCTCGGAGTTGAGGACTCACCAAACTTGCTTCTAAGAAAGTACTAGCCACGTGGGGGAGGAAGATGATCAAGTGGAGCTCCGGTTCCTACATGGTAACATCATGTAGGCATAGAGTATGCATTAGTACATTTGAATGTATAGGTATGTAGGACGCAATGCAACAAGAGATAGGCAATATAATCCAAATGCATAATTAGGCAATAAATGAGTATATAGCAATATGGCATGCATGAATGATGCTTGAAGTAAAACATGCTTATTTAGAACATATTACATGTATAGGAAGAGCCCGTCATTATAGAAACCAAGGCCTACCACCCCCTTGGCGAGGCGATTGGGTACATACCCCCCAAAATGGTAGCACGGGCCTACCACCCCCCAAGCGAGGCGATTGAGGTACATACCCCCAACATGGTAGTAAAGGCCTACAACCCCCAAAGCGAGGCAATTGAGGTACATACCCCCTAATATGTTAGCGGAGGCTGCCACCCTCCGAGCGAGGCTATTGAAGTACATGCCCCTTAACATGGTAGTTCGGACCTACCACCCACCGAATGATGCATCGTCATCTTGCAACATTATAGATACTATTCATGAAAACAACTCACATATACATTCCTTTCATCATCATAAAGTCACTTAACACATATGGCATGCATTAGACCTTCAACAACTCAAGAAACATCAACCAAACATTTTATCAAACACTTGGCAAGTGTGTAATGCTAGTATAAAATCGTACAATCCAAGAGTGAACTCATGTGAGAAAACTTAATATAAATAAACCCACAACACTTGGTAACACCATCATGCAATATACATTGAAATTCTTCATCAAATCTCATAATAGATCTAAGATTCATAGCCTAGCCTAAAACACGCATAGTTGAACAACATTTCATAAAACCCCAACATAGTGTATAGATAAATTCATCATAAGAAGTACCCATAGATAAATTCAACAGAGTACTCACCTTACGAGGTCTTGCCCCATTTCGGATTAAGTGACCTTCCTTATAGGGTCCTGCCCCTTTTCAGAAAGGATTTATGACCATCTCTCACCTTACGGGGTTCCGCCCCATTTCATATTAAGTGACCTTCCTCATGGTGTCCTGCCCCTTTTCAGAAAGGATTTATGATCATCTCTCACCTTATGGGGTCCCGCCCCATTTCAGATTAAATGACCTTCCTTATGGGGTCCCGCCCCTTTGTGAAAAGTACTAAATGGATCTACTAGTATTGTAAGGGTACAACATAGTCCTATGGTTGCACATAGTTCAAGGAAAGAGAGCAAACCCTCCATCAATCGGTGCTAAGCCTAATCCCATGGAATATATATATGATAATCATAGATTTAATAATTAGTAAGAGGCATAGAAACATGACATGAGTAGCTCTAAAATATTCTTGACTTGTAATGGTAAGCCCAACTTCAAACATACGAATAGTTCATCATCAAACATTACCCTTGCATCAACATCAACATTAAAGGGCTCACAAGAGGTGAAATCTTTAAGAAAGGGCTTAAACCCGGCTTTACAATATCATCAACATTTCCATGAGTTAAACATATCTTTAGAAAGCTCATAATCATTATAGAGCCACTTGAATCATAATCGACGAATAGATCATCAAAACTTTAAGAATCCTTAAAGGGGCATTTTATCAAACACTTAGCGGTGTGTAATGCTAGTGTAAAATCATGCAATTCAAGAGTGCAATCATGCAAGTAAATCCAATGTAAAACCATCAATCAATACTTGGTAAAACCCTCAAGCAATATACATCAAAAACCCTTCATCAAATCTCATAATAGATCTTTGATTCATAGTTCAAAACATGCTAAAAAGATCACAATTTTCATAAATCCCAATATAGTGCAGTGAATTTCATAATAAATAAGACCCATGAATAAACCAACTTTAAATCATGCAATTAATAGGTAAAAGAAAGCTTGGACATCATGGGTGAAAGGAACCCATGAAAGAAATCCACATACCTTGACTTTAGAGAATCTTTGAAGAGACTAGAAATGGAGACTTGAAGCTTGAGTGAATTCCTTAAGATCCAGAAAGGTTTTTGGCACTTGAATTTAGGGTGGAATGTTTGTCTAAGTGTTTGAATGAGTATTGGTGAATGTCTTGAATGATATGAGGGTGAAATATAGCTACGTATAGTTATTTTCACGCATGGGAAGGCTTGGGCGTAAGACCCAAAAGCCTTGGACCGGAACATAAAACTGCACAAAATTAACATAGGGGCGTGCCCTTGACACGTCACACCAGGGCGTAAATGCCCACTAGAAATTGTATTCTTGTGATTTTTGAATTTTGATACGGTTGCTCTAAAATCGGGGTTAGACCCATTTCCCTCTCAATTTTCCCATGGACAAGAATATAAAGTCGAACTTTTGATATCACACACGAATTTTTAGATATATAGAAATTATAATTCTGGGCGCTTCTAAGGCACATTTTCAGACACTTTTCAAGGTCATTTCAATAGCATGGTTTGGGTACTCATTTGGATTTGAGTTCAGCTTTTCATCCCTAGACTGATAGTTAGATCGAGTGCACCATTCAAGTGTTGGACAATGCTTAGGGCCTATGTGATGATTTTAGGACACGAGAGGACCATCACTTGGTATTGGTAGAGTTTACATATAACAATAGTTAACACTCCAACATTCAAATGACAACATTTGAGGCCTTGTATGGCTGTAGGTGCAGATCGCTAATTAGATGGTTCAATTCAGGTTTGGCTGAAGCGTTGGGTGTTGATTTGCTCCAAGATTCCATGGACTGGGTCTGACTGATTCAGAGTTGACTTTTGATAGCTTAGAGCCATGAAAAGAGTTTTGTTGACTAGAGGTTAGGCCTCTTGTGTTCTCTATTAGTGACAATCTTTGGCTAAAAGTTTCACCTGTGATGGGTGTGATGAGATTCAAGAAGAAGAGCAAGCTCAGTCCTAGATTCGTTAGGCCATTTGAGATATTGAAGAGATTTAGTGACTGTGGTGTGCTGTCAAAATACAACACTTTTGATGATTAAAACTTGAAACTTTTTATGTTCTTAAGGCGATGTTAGTTGGTTTTATGTGATTTTCTGTTATATTTGCAGGATTTCAGGGTTAGCATTGATTTTGGGAAGAAAGTGCAGAAGTTGTTGATTCTTATGCAGTACAAGACCCTTTACATGCCGTAGTTCACTTTACGACTCGTGATGTGGGTTTAGTAGACAATTCCAGTGAGGGGTTGATTTTCTGAAGTTGATTCTAAAAACATACAGATGGGTCATGGATTGAATTACAAGTCGTAGAACATGGTTCGTGCCTGAGGATTAGAGATGCGAGACTTTCTGAGGATTCATCAGATGAAACCCCCTTATGGGTCGTAAACCACTTTACGAGTCATAGAGAGGTGTCATAGACTTAAAGTCTAATTTTCCTGTAGCACTGTGTGAGACCCCAATTATGGACCGTGGAATGCAACACAGCCCGTAAACCTGTTCGTGATGCATGCTAACCCAACTATCCTATTGTGTTTAGGACTTGTATTTTTTAATATTATAAATAGGTTTTTAGGTTATTTTACATTAAGTTTACACATAGTACACAAAGAACTTGAAAATTAGAAAGGAAAATAGTGAGATAACATTGGAGAGTTTTGAGAAATACTTGTACTTTGATTTAATCTTTAATCTTGTGATTCTCCTTGAAGTTGGATTTGCTTGAACTTAATTCAATTGTGTAAGTTTTTTATTATGTTATTCCAATTCATAGGTGCTGAATCTATACAAATCATGAGTAGCTGAATCCACAACTAGGGTTGTGGGAACCATGAAGAACTAACAAGGTAAAACCTGATAATTCGTAGTTCTTAGAAAGTGTGCATGCATGTATTAATTAACTCTCTACATGTTTTCTAGTGGTTGCCAACATTAGAACTTACCTAGTGTTACTAACTGGACTAAGGTAGTAATGAATAGGAAAAGAGATTAATTAATAGGATTTAATTGATGTGCTCTCGTCTAATCAACCGATCTGGTCCAAGGGGAGGTTGTACTAGGACTAATAGGTAAAGGTTAGTAATGCACACTACGGCACATAGTGAAATTCATCTCTCGCCTGGACCAATAATTTTGGTGAACTTAACTTACCGTCCTGCATGCTACACACTAAAAAGAATTAAATTATTTGGTGATACTAAGTTAGGGAATCACGAGGAACACAATACTGTAGTTTCTCTCCTCACTGATTTCATTCCTATGTTAGTTAGGTTTATTTTTCTACTAATTATTGCAAACCCTCCCCTTTTAGGGAAGTAAGTTGGTTAATCACTCAAATTGCATTACTTGAATTCTCTTAAGTCTATGTGTTCCCTTGGGTTCGACCCTAATGTTGGTTAGGTTTTATTTCTTAACAATGACTGCTATATCCTCAAAAAGGAGGTTTAACTTGGCTGACATCAAGATTTTTGCGTCGTTGCTGGGGAATACATCTAGACTTGGTTAATTCATAGTGATTTGGGCATTATTCCTTATTTCTCATTTTTTAGGTTTTTTGTTATTTTTGTTTCTTTGCACAATGTAAGCGTAGTTTATGCCCAACATGTGATGTTAAGGCAGGCCGTTGACTCCGTTTGACCCAAAGATCCATAAAACGTTGAGGACAATAGCTCAAGATAACACCAACAATGCGACTAATGCAGCTCTGAACAGGAATGAGAAAGAGAACGCTAATCATGAGAACCCACCTCCTCTTAAGGACATTGCTCTAGAGCCACAAGATTTTAATGCCAACGCTTATCAGTGGAACCAATACAGGCTAAATCCTATGGCTATGAAGGTGTCTGGAGCTATTGTACCGATTGACACAATGTACATAGTCTCGAGTGGGTCACTTCAGATGCTGTAAAATTATGGGTTATTTGCTGGCTTACCATTGGAGGATTGCATTCATCTGCAAGAGTGTGATAGGAACACAAAATCTGGATACTGTGGGACTTCATGTCTTCCCATTGTCTCTTACACGAAATGTAGCACTATGGCTATCTGAGCTCCCGTAGAGTTCAATCACCAGTTGGGCTGAATTGTAAAAGACCTTTTTGGAGAGGTACTTCCCTATATTGAAGAAGCTCAAGTTGAAAGATCAGATCAACAACATTGAGTAACTTCTTGGTGATTCGATCAGTTCTACAAGGGAGCGGTTCACCAAGTACTTGAGGAATGTCCCGGGCCATGAAATCTCTGACAATGTGGAGATTTTCTACTGAGCCCTGGATGCAAACAGTCAAGGGTGTGCCGACACTATCTTAGGAGGTTTGTTTGTAGATCAACCATTCGTAGAAATCACTGAGGAGCTAGATGTGGTGGCTAAATTGAATCATGTGTGGAGGCCCACGTGTAAACCTCCAACCAAACTCTTGGGTACGGCCAACATAAGCTGGAAGCAAGCAAATATAAATGAGGTGTTCCGGATGCTTGCTCAAAGTAATGCAAATATAGAGATGCTAATGAAGCAGACCGGAGAACTAGCTGTGACGAGAAACATCTAGGAAGGCTACAACAAGAAGCAAAGGGGATGAGAAGGAGGCACAGAAGGGGACCACATGGATGGTTGTAGGAGTGGTCGTTATGTGCCCCCCACAATCGTTATATGGGGACTAGGAATCCCAAAGTTGAGAGATGCTAAGCCATTTATTGAGAAAGGCCAACGTATAGGATAAGACCTTGAGTGAGATTAAGCCCATCATCATTAGTATAAATCAGAAAATTAGACATCATTATGTCGCAATTAAATTGCTCGACCATCGGTTTGGACATGTATCAGCTCAACTAAATCAGATCCAAAGGAGCATATTGACCAGCACCATAGCCCAAGACCTAAAGGATATTGAATGGCACAAGATGAGGACGACTAGAGGTGAGGAGAGCACCTCTAAACTACTGACAAGGGAGCACAAAAGCTTGAGGAAGTTTGAGTACTGAAGCTACCTATGTCATGCGGCTGCTTGGGAGGTAACCCAAGGTGGATACTAGCGCTTAGGCACCCAAGTATGATTTTTGACCCCTTATACCTTAGTTTTGCTTTGATTATGTGCATTGGGAACAACCCACCTCTTTTTCTAGGGGGTATGGGTAGTTATGGGCCGCAGTGAAGTATGAGTAGCTTGAGTCCATAATTACCCTAATTTTTTATCCTGGGATTTTCTTGCCTGTGTTCTTTTTCCCCATGTATATTTACTTTTTGTTGAACCGGCACGTTTAGGATGTTTTATGTAGTATTTGTGGCATATAGTACTAATACCTGTGGCATATTGCATGTTCTGTGTTTTGTTCGAAAAATGATACCCACCAAAATATTGGTTAGTTAGTTTAGATAACAACCATACATGTTTAGGTGTGTTGACAATGTTTGTTCTACTAAGTGAGGATAAATTGAGATAAAAAGCATGATCTGAGAGTTTTTTTGTTGATAATGTAGTCAGTGTAATGTGAGTGTGAGCTTTCAATTGCTAAATTCATATGTTATATACTAATTCAGAACTTGCCCTGTTACTCTAAGTTAGACTGTAGATTAATTGGGTTAGGAAAGGATCTTGGTCCACTTTTCTTAAAAGCCAACATAGCTTAAATGATCGACCAAAATTGCAACATATCCATTGTTCCTAATGTATTGAGCCTAACATGTACCTATTATTTGCAAAAACCTGATTAACATAGCCTGTTAGTTGTAAAATCCGAAAATTGGCCCTGGTGCTTTCTTGAACATTGTGCACCTTGATTAAGGCAAAAACCTAGAAAGTCCTATAGTGATCCTAGTCTAAATAGTTGAAGGTCTTAGTCATGAGTATATGGGCAAGCCTATGGTATTGGGCATGATGTCTGAATATCTTTTGTGAGAGTGAGAAATTTTGTATAGTCCTAAGGTTAGATATGAAAACATCATTGAGAGTCAGATATGAGACTTTTTTTTGTGAGGGAACTTACATTGCATTATTAGCATTAGACTTATTCAGTGATTATGGATTGTTGATAGTACCTCACTTGTCATAGCTATGTTGTCACATGTACTATTCTATATTGGTTTTCTAGATGGCTATCTGATTTTGTTTTGAAAAGTGGTATGGGTATCTGAATTTAAGATTGATGTGATGTATGCCATTGGGTCGAGGTCTTTGTGTTATTGTAGTACTTGTATAGATTGAGTTTATTGCTTAAGGACAAGCAATAGTTTCAAGTTGAGGGTGTTGATATGCTGGCAAAATACAGTGTTTTTGATGCTTAAAACTTGTAATTTTGTGTTTTCTCAATGTGATGTTAGTTGGTTTTATGTGTTTTTGTATTACATTTGCAGGATTCTAAGATTGGCCTTGATTTTTTGGAAAAAAGTATAAAATTTCCTTATTTTGATGCAATACGAGACACTTTACAGGTCGTAGTTCACTCTGCAGGCCATGAAGTGGTTTCGTAGATAATTCCAGAGAGGGGCTGATTTTCTAAAGTTGATTCTACAAATATGTAGATGGGTCGTAGATTGATTTATGAGTTGAAGAACATGGTTTGTGCTCTGAGGATCAGAGATGAGAGACTTTATGAAGATTCATCAGATGAAACCTCCATAATGGTCATTAACCACTTTACAAGTCATAGAGGGCTATCGTAGACTTGAAGTCCAGTTTTCCAACAGCACTGTATGAGACCCCAATTATAGGCCGTAGAAAGCAATACAATCTGTAAACCTGTTCATGAGGGTGCCGACCCAGTTATCCTGTTGTGTTTAGGACTTGTATTTTATATATTATAAATAGGTTTTTAGGTTATTTTTTATTAAGTTTATGCATAGTACATAGAGAACTTCAGAATTAGAGAGGAAAATATTGAGATAACATTGGAGAGTTTTGAGAAACACTTGTACTTTGATTTGATCTTAAATCTTGTGATTCTCCTTGAAGTTGGATTTGCTTATTCTTTATTCAATTGTGTATATGCTCTATTATGTTATTCTACTTCATAAGTCTTGCATCTATACAAATCTTGAGTAGCCAAGTCTATAACTACGACTGTGGGAATTATGAAGAACTAAGAAGGTAAAATCGGATAATTTATAATTCTTAGAAAGTGTGCATGCATATATTAATTCACTCTCTTCACTTTGCATGTTTTCTAGTGGTGGCAAACATTAGAACTCGCCTAGTGTTACTGACTGGACCAAGGTAGTAAATAATAGGAAAAGAGATTAATTAATAGGATTCAATTGATGTGTTCTCATCTAATCAACCAAACTAGGCCAAGGGGGGTTGTGTTGGGACAAATAGGTACGGGTTAGTAATGCACACAGCGGAGATAGGCGAAGTCACGTAGTAAAATTCATCTCTCGCCTAGACCAAATGGTATGGTGAACTTAACCTACTGTCTGACATACTACACAGTAAAAATGAATTGGTTTATTCAATGATACTAAGTTAGGAAATTATGAGGAACACAATACTCTAGTTTCTCTTCATATTAATTTCACTCCTATGTTAGTTGGGCCTACTTTTCTACTGATTACTTCAAACCCTCCCCTCCCCCCCCCCTTAGGAAAGTAAGTTGGCTAATCACTCAAATAGATTACTTGAATTTTCTTAAGCTTCTTATGTATTCCCTTTGATTCGACACCTTGGTTAGGTTCTATTTCTTGACAACAACGGCTTTATCCTCAAAAAGGAGGTGTAACTTGGGCAACGTCAGACTTAACTATGAGTTAGGATTACTATTGAGATTATCAACGATTCATCCTGTTTTAATGTTTCTATGTTTCGCTGATACATTCCAGATTCCATATGATCTCTTATGATTGTGTTGAGTTAGGTCTAGATTTGTCATTTGACGAGGAGCCGGTAACTATATTTGATATACAGATTCGAAGGTTTAGGTCCAAGGATATACCTTCAGTGAAGGTTTAGTGGCGACACCATCCTGTTTAGGAGGCCACTTGGAAGTTGGACTCAGATATGAGGGCTAGATATCTCACCTTTTTGAGGATTCAGGTACTTCCTTTTCCTTTATGTTTGAGAACGAACATTATTTTAAATGGTGAACGATATAATGAGCTTATTGGTCATTTTTGAGCTTATTTGTTAAAATTGTTGTTTTGCCCCTTCATAAGTTTCTTTGAACCTATTTTTAGCTTATTTTTTGAACTATTTGTATTATTGGAACTGAAGTCCTGAGTTTTAAAAGTTGAAAATATGAGTTTTGGCATTTTTGAAAGATTAATTCGTTAAAAAAGTGTACACTTGTACCACTCTAACTTTCGGGTGTCGGATCAAAATTTTCTCAATTCATTAGTTCTAAAATGTCGAATATGGATTAGAAGAAGTTATAAAATTGAATTCGGAGTTAAAATAAAGTTCAACGACCCAAAGTTGCATCTTTAGTCGCTTTTGGAGCCAAAGTTTAACTTTGGTCAACATTTGGAGTTTGGAAGCTCGAATAAAAAATTCGATAGCTATAGTAGTTTCGGTTAGTTAAACTAACACTAGAAATGGTCTCATCATAATTTTTGGAGATGCCGAGGGCAATTTTGCTATTTTGAGTTTTAAACTAATTTATTTAACTTGCATTGGTAATTATGTCGAGGAGGCCTCGGAATCTGATTCAGATTCTTCATTTGAATTTAGATCACCATTTATGGTATGAATACATGTTTGGTTTGTGTAATTCTAATTCTGAATAAGTTCTGAGGGTCCATTCTGAGTTCCAGTAATTAGCTGTGCATTGTTCGTGCAAAGTGTTCTGGTGAAGCTACCTCTCTACTCAGTGTTCGTAGAGTTGTTGGCATTGTTGTTCCCCTCGTTCATGGAGTACTAGTAAGTGGCCCCCTTTTTCCTTCTCCGTGTTTGTAGACACCTACTCCGCACTTGTGGAGTTCTTGATCTCTCTAGTGCTCCGCATTTGCGGAGTACACTTTTACCTGGTCAATTTTAATCTGAGAAACCTCAACTTTTATCCATTTTTCAATATTCCAAACTTTGGATGGCAATTTTTGTTGAAATTTAGAGAATTCTTTTGGGTAAGTGTTTCTGTCATCATTTTTCTTAGTTTTCACGACTTTTATCTTGATTTTGTCTTCAATTTCATGATTTTGGATATCTAAATTTTGGGATTTTTAGTCTATGACTTTGAAACTTTAAATGATAATTTCTCTTTCAATTCAACCTCGATTTTAGTAGGATTTTCACCCATGAACTCTAAAACGCCCCAAAATGTGCTTTGAAATGACCATAATTGTAATTTCCTTATATCTCAAAATTTGTGTGTAATATCAAAAATTAGACTTCATATTCTCGATCAGGGGGAAAAATTGAGTGGGAAATGGGAATAACCCGATTGAAGAGGACCTGTAGCGAAATATAATTTTCACTAATTTTTTGAAAACCAGTAGTTGTACGTGTTTGGTCCGTGACGTGGACCCATTGTGGACCAGTGTTAGTTTTTCCTTAATTTTTTGTTTCGGCCTATGAGCAATGGGGTCATGGCCCCATGCCCATTTACACATGAAATATTCCATACTTAGCCATTTTCAACTTTATATCACTCAAAAACCCTCTCTAGAACCTCTCAACCACTTTATCAAAATTCTCATCCACATCCAAGGATTTCAAACTCACATTGGATCTCAAGAACTCAATCCAAGCTCCAAGCCTCTTAATCTCCAAGTTTGAGGTATGTGGGTTTCATCTATTGGATCCTTTCACCCATGGAGCCCAATCCTCCTTTTCATGAAAATTGAATGTTTTCAAGTTGTATCATCTAAGGGTATCTCTTATTATGGTTTTAATTATAAATTATATTGGGTTTTATGAAATATTGATTGATAATGCATGTCTATCTATTTCAAGCTTATACCATGAGTTGGTTTTGTCTATTGAGATTAAGCATGTTTTGAGCTATGAAACTATAATCTATTATGAGATTTGATGATGGATTTCAAGGTATTCTACATGAGGGTTCTACTATATGTCAGTGGGTGGATTTACATTGAGTTTTCTTAAATTATTTCACTCTTGAATTGCATGATTTTGAACAAGCATTATGAACCCACCAAGTGTTTAACAAAATGTCTTGACAAGGATTCTCAAGTTATTGATGATCTATTACATGGTTTAAAAGTCAAATGACTCTATGATTATTGAGGTCTTTCATGTATACATTGAATTCATGAAAAGTATATATAGTTTTGCAAGTAGACCACACCTTGTTAAGGGATGACATACCCAATCACCTTGTTGAGGGAATTACATGCCTCAATCAACTTGTTGGGCGGGTGACATGTCCAATCACCATGTTGAGGGGTGATATACCTCAATCACCTTGTTAGGGGGTCACATGCCAAATCACCTTGTTGAGGGGTGAGTACCTCAATCACCTTGTGTGTGCGAGGGGGGGGGGGTAACATGCCCAATCCTTTGTTGAGGGGTGAGTACCTCAATCACTTTACAAGGGGGTGTCTATGCCTTGGATTCCAAGTAGTAGTTCGCTTGGTCTATGTTGGTTATGGTCTCTTCTCACACATGTGATATGTACTATGCATGTTATATGATTTACAACCATGTTTTACTTCAATCATTGATCATCTATGCCATATTGATATTATACTTATCCATTGCTTATGATTATGCATTTTGACTATATTGGCTTTTGTCATGTTACATTGCATCCTACATACTAAGTACATCCAAACGTACTAGCGCATATTCTATGCCTACATGATATTACCATGTGGGGACCAGAACACCTCTCTATCCCATGTGGCTATTTTTGGTGCTTTAGAAGATATGCTTTGGTGAATCCTCAAGTCCTAGGACACTATCTATGTTGCTCTTACTATTTGATATTTATTAATGTTGAACACTTGATACTATGAGGGTGAGCCCGGAAAATGTCTCTTAATCCCTACTCCATTCTATGTTAGAGGTTTTATTGGATAATTGATGTACTTATGCTATGAGTTTGACTCTTTTATGCTTCTATAAATATCAAGACTTTCCTTAGTCTTGCTTCCCTTATTTATACTCTTGTGTTGTTTATTTTGCTTCTGCGACCAAGAATGTGTGGATAATATGCTAAGAGGCTTGTTTGGAGTCCCTTCAAGTTCCCATTCACCGTGTCAAGTCTAGGCCCGATGCTTGGGTCATGACAAACTTGGTATTAGGATACTAGGTTGTTAGTGGTCCTCAGAATCCAACACACCGCATCAATTAGAGTCTTATTCATGGTTGTGAAGTGCGCCACAACTATGAATGGGAGGCGATGAGGAATTTTAGGAAATGTTTCACTTCTTTATGGTCTATATCATGCTTTAGATGTAAGTGTAAGGCATTTTCCCCTAATGAATGCTCCTTGCTATTCTAGATCATGTTGATTCCAAGAGGGAGACTAAGGAGAGCCCGTACACCCGAGGAGCAACCGGTCCCTCCCACTTCTCAAGCTCCTCAAGTTGGAGGGGTAGCCCAATATGAGTTCTAAGATGCTATTACAATGTTGTCTTGTGTTATGACCAACCTAATTCACCAAGGGGTCTAAGCCTCTCTTACTCCCACTCCGGCTTCTAGGGTGAGGGATTTCACTAGAATGAACCCACCAGAGTTCCATGGATCCAAGATGGATGAAGATCCCCAAGAGTTCATCGATGAGGTGTACAAAGTGCTATCTATCATGGTGGTCAATTTTGAGGAGAAAGCAGAGTTACTGGCCTACCAATTCAAAGGTGTAGCCCAAATATAACCCAATTGAAATTGGAAAGGAGAGATGATGATGTTATTCCTTAGGAGGAGTTCAAAGTCTCAATCCTCAACTGGTTCTTTCCTATCGAGCTAAGGGAGGCTAAAATGATTGAGTTTATGAACCTTAAGCAAGGTTCCATGAGTGTGAGGGAGTATGCTCTCAAGTTCAACCAACTCTCCAAGTATGCCCCACAATTGGTTGCCAAGCCGAGATCAAGGATGATCAATTTTTTGTCGAATGTGTCCGACTTGGTTAATAAGGAGTGTCGTACCATTGTGTTAGTGGGTAATATGGATTTGTCCTGTCTCATGGCATATGATGAGCAACTAGGGGGAGAAAGCTAAGAAAAAGAAGTGTTGTGTCCAAAAGGGCTTGTTTTGAAGGTGGATTCCAAAGTTCCAAAGGTGGCCGATTTCCTCAAGGCCACAAGTTCCAAGGCCAAGGGTCATCCAATGCTCCTAATAGTAGGTTTGCTGATGACAATCCAAGATTCCACGATAGTTGTGATGGGGTGCCTAACTCTCTGTGCCAAAAATGTGGTTGGAACCATAATGGCCCATGTTCGGAAAAATCTATTACTTCCTATGGTTGTGGTGAAGTGGGTCATAAGGTGATTGATTGTCCTCATGCTCAAAACAAAGGTAGAAATGGTCATCCACAAGGCTAAGGTGCAAATGCGGGTCAAAAGGGAGGAGAAGGCCAACAAGGGGTGCTCCAAGGCAAAATAGATTATATGCTCTTTAAGGGAGACAATGGGTGAATGAGGTTCCAAATATCATCATCGGTATGTCAAAGGTTTCTAATTTTGATGTGTATAAATTGATAGACACGGGTGCCACTCTTTCTTTTATTACTCCTTTTGTTGCCAAAAAGCTTCATCTGTGTCCCGAATTGTTGTGTGAACCTTATGAAGTGTCAACCCCTGTTGGTGAGTCCATTGTTACTAAAAGAGTCTATAGAAATTGCCCCGTATTCATATTGCATTAAATCTTGCCTTGTGATTTTGTTGATTTAGATATGGTGGATTTTGATGTCATTCTTGGGATGGATTAGTTGCATGCATATTATGCCTCTATTGATTGTAGAACCTGTAGGGTTAAATTCCAATTCTCCAATGAGTCTATCCTTGAGTGGGAAAGTCATGATGTAGTGGTCAAGGGTATATTCATTTCTTGCCTTAAAGCCCAAAAATTAATTTCTAAGGGTTGTCTCTATCATCTTGTGAGGGTTAGGGATGTTGAGTCCAAAGTCCTTCCTATTGAGTCGGCTCCAGTGGTTAATGAGTTTGTTTATGTATTTCCCGATAAGCTTCTCGGTGTACCTCCTGAAAGGGAAATAGAATTTGGTATAGACCTCCTTCCCGATACTCAACCTATTTCTATTCCCCCTTATCGTATGGCCACAGAGGAATTGAAGGAGTAATTGAGGGATTTGTTGGAAAAGAGTTTCATAAGGCCTAGTAAGTCACCTTGGGGTGCACCGGTGTTATTTGTGAAGAAAAAGGAAGGTTCTCTTAGAATGTGCATTGATTACCTGTATCTTAATAGAGTCACCATAAAGAACAAGTACCCTCTACCAAGGATTGATGACCTTTTCGATCAACTTCAAGGGGCTAGTCACTTTTCTAAGATTGATCTTCGGTTCGTGCATCACCAAGTGCAAGTAAGGGACTGTGACATTCCCAAGATGGCTTTACGGACTAAGTATTGGCACTTTGAGTTTGTGATTATGTCTTTTGGGTTGGCTAATGCACCGGCTATATTTATGGATCTCATGAATAGGGTCTTTAAACCCTACCTTGACTTGTTTGTGGTGGTTTTTATTGATGATATCTTGATTTATTCCCATAGTGAGGAGGAGCATGTGAGTCACTTAAAGGTTGTGTTGCAAATCTTTAGGGAGGAGAGGTTGTATGCTAACAATGAAAAATGTGAGTTTTGGTTGAAAAAAGTTGCTTTTCTAGGGTAAGTATTGTTGGGTGATGGCATTAAGGTGGATCCTAAGAAGACAGAGATGATTAGAAATTGGCCTAGACCTCTAACTCCATCAGATATTAGAAGTTTCTTAGGTTTGCTGGATTATTGCCGGAGGTTTCTAAATGGCTTCTCTTTTATTGCTTCTCCTATGACTAACTTGACACAAAAGAAGGCAAAATTCATGTGGACCGATGAATGTGAGAAGAGTTTCCTAACTTTGAAAGATAAGCTTGTCTCCGATCTTATCTCTACTGGAAGGGTTGGAAGGATTTGTTGTATATTTTGATGCCTCAAGAATTAGTTTGGAGTATGTTTTGATGCAAAATAGTAAGGTGATAGCATATGCCTCTAGACAACTTAAGGTGCATGAGAAGAATTATCCCACTCATGATCTTTAATTCGCGGCCATAGTATTTGCTTTGAAAATTTGGCATCACTACTTGTATGAGGTTCAGTTGACGTGTTTACCGACCAAAAGAGTCTCCAATATGTGTACACCTAAGAAGATCTTAACTTGAGACAAAGAAGGTGGTTAGAGCTACTTAAATGTTATGATATAAGTGTGCACTATAAACCTAGCAAAGCTAATGTTGTGGCTGATGCTCTAAGTAGGGTGTCTATGTGTAGTCTAGCTCATGTTGATGATGGTGGCAAAAAGGTGGCTAGAGAGGTTTGCCAGTTGGCTAGATTGGGGGTTAGGTTGGATGAAGTTGATAATGGTGGTGCATTGGTTTTTGATGGTTCTAAGTCTTCCTTGATTGAGGAGGTAAAGGCAAAACAAGATCTTAACACCACCTTGGTAGAGTTGAAGGCCTTGGTGAGTGATGGTAAAGTGGAGGTTTTCTCTCAAGGGAGAGATGGTGCCTTTAGGTACCAAGGTAGATTATGTGTGCCAAATGTGGATGACTTGAGAGAATTGATCTTGAGGGAGGCCCATCATTCATCCTATTCCATTCACCCCTGTTCTACCAAGACATATAGAGACTTGATGGAGGTGTATTAGTGGCGTGGTATGAAGAGGGACATTGCCAAGTTCATATCTGATTTCACAATTGCCAACAAGTAAAGGCCGAACATCAAAGGTCGGGTGGCCTAGCCAAAGATATAGAGATTCCTACTTGGAAGTGGGAAGAGATCAACATGGATTTTGTGGTTGATGGAGGTAGTGGATAGAATGAGAAAGTCAGCTCACTTCCTACCGGCCAAAACTACCTATGGTGCTAAAGATTATGCCAAGTTGTACATTCATGAGTTGGTTAGATTGCATGAGGTTCCTTTGTCTTTCATTTCGGATCGTTGTGCTCAATTCACTTCTCACTTTTGGAGGTCCTTCCAAAGAGGTATTGGTACCAAGGTTAAGCTTAGTACGACCTTTCAACCTCAAACAGATGGTCAAGCCGAGAGGACTATCCAAACTCTTGAAGATATGTTTAGAGCTTGTGTTTTGGAGTTTAAGGTTAGTTGGGATGAACATCTTCCACTCATTGAGTTTGCTTACAACAATAGCTACCACTCAAGCATTGGTATGGCTCCCTTTTAATCTCTTTATGGTAGGCATTATAGATCCCTGGTTGGGCAGTTTGAAGTGGGGGAAATGTCTTTGCTAGGTCTAGATTTTGTCATGGAAGCCTTGGAGAAGGTGAGGTTGATAAGGGAGAGATTGAAAATGGCCTAAAGTAGACAAAAGTCCTACTCAGATGTGAGGAGAAGAGATCTTGAGTTTAAGGTTGGTGATTGGATTTACCTGAAAGTCTCACCTCTGAAGGGTGTGGTTTGATTTGCTAAGAATGGGAAATTGAGCCCAAGGTTTGTGGGTCCTTATAAAGTTTTGAGAAGAGTGGGTAAGGTTGCATACGAGTTGGAGCTGCATATGGAGATGAATATGGTTCATTTGGTCTTCCATGTATCCATGTTGAGAAAGTGTATGGGTGACCCAAGTGCTATAGTTCCCTTGGATGTTGCGGGTGTTGTAGAATATAATTTGACTAATGAGGAGGTCCTAGTGGAGATTTTGGATAGACAAGTGAAGAGGTTGAGAAACAAAGATGTAGCTTCCGTTGAGGTACTTTGGAGGAATCAACAAGTTGAAAGTTCCACATGGGAAGCCGAAGCAGACATGAGAAAGGGATATCCATATCTCTTCCACTCTACTCAAGACGAATGTATTAATTTAACTCCCCTACATGATTTCAAGTCTTAAGTTTTAGGCCTCATGTCATGTTGCATGCATTCATGTTTATGTAACAAGTTTATGGTGATTTTCGACATTCATGTGGATATTTTTGAAATGATGTTTAGGTGCATTTGTTGAATTCTTGTCGGGCTGAAATATTTATGATTACTTCTCCTATGAATGTTTAGTTGACATTCGGGGGCGAATGTTCCCAAGGGAGATATTGAAACGCCCCAAAATGTGCTTCGGAATACCCATAATCGTAATTTCCTTATATCTCTTTATCTGTGCGTGATATCAAAAATTCAACTTTATGTTCTTGGTTAGGGGAAAAATTGAGTGGGAGATGGGTATAATCTGGATTTTAGAGGACCCTATAGTGAAAAATAATTTTCGCTAATTTTTTCAAAAACAAGTAGTTGTACGCGTTTGGTCTGCGACGCGGACCCATCGCAGACCAGTGTTGGTTTTTTCTTTATTTCTGTTTCGGCCTAAGGTTATTGTGGTCATGGCACCATGCCTATATACACGTGAAATATCCCATACTTAGCCATTTTTCAACTTTATATCATTCAAAAACCCTCTCTAAAACCTCTCCAACATATTATCAAAATTCCCATCCAAATCCAAGGATTTCAAACTCACATTGGGTCTCAAGAACTCAATCCAAGCTCCAAGCCTCCTTCCAAGTTTATATCAAGGAATCCTGAAGTTTGAGGTATGTGGGTTTCATCCATTGAGTTCTTTTACCTATGGAGCCCAATCCTCCTATTTACGAAAATTGCATGTTTTCATGTTGTATCATCTATGGGTATCTTTTATTATGGATTTATAAATTATGTTGGGGTTTTATGAAATGTTGATTGATTATGCATGTCTATCTATTTCAAGCCTATACCATGAGTTGGTTTTGTCTATTGAGACTAGGCATGTTTTGAGCTATGAAACAATGATCTATTATGAGATTTGATGATAGATTTCAAGGTATCCTACATGAGGGTTTTACTATATATCGGTGGATTGATTTACATTGAGTTTTCTCATATTATTTCACTCTTGACTTGCATGATTTTTAACAAGCATTATGAACCCACCAAGTGTTGATAAAATTTCTTGACAAGGATTCTCAAGTTATTGATGATCTATTTCATGGTTTATAAGTCAAGTGACTTTATGATGATTAAGGACTTGCATGTATGCATTGAATTCATGAAAAGTATCTATGATTTTACAAGTAAACCACACCTTGTTGGGGGATGACATGCCCAATCACCTTGCTGAGGGGGTGACATCCTCAATCACCTTAGGAGGGATGACATGCCCAATCACTATGTTGAGGGGTGACATACCTCAATCACCTTATTGGGGGGGAGGGGTGATGACATTCCTAATCGACTTGTTGAGGGCTGAGGTCCTCAATCACCTTGTTGGGAGGTAAGATGCCCAATCACCTTATTGGGGGTGAGATGCCCAATCACCTTGTTGAGGGGTGAGTACCTTAATCACCTTACAAGGGGGTGCATTCCTTGGATTCCAAGTAGTAGTTCGCTTGGTCTATGTTGGTTATTGTTTGTTCTCACACATGTGATATGTACTATGCAAGTTATATGATTTACAAGTATGTTTCACTTCAAGCATTGATCATGCATGCTATTATATTGATATTACACTTATCCATTGCTTATGATTATGCATTTTGACTATATTGGCTTATGTCTTATTGCATTGCATCCTATATGCTTAGTACATTCAAGTGTACTAACGCAGATTCT